>JAOPJM010469783.1:0-10998 GCA_027124095.1 Muusoctopus leioderma | reverse complement strand
TCATCATCATCATCATCATCGTCATCATCATCATCATCATCATCATCATCATCATCATCATCATCATCATCATCATTCGCTGCCGACCAGTTAAGATGTTTTTTTAGTGCTCCTTGCAGCTCTAAAACTTCTGGCTTATTTTGCCGCTTTCAAAGTGAATAGAAATTCTTTCTTCACTTGGATTAACACAAAGGGGATATTCTCAACTAGTGAAGTTTATTATTACCAAAATAAACGAACTATGTTGGGGGTGTTTCTGACATTTTTTTGCTTTTTCTCTTCGGCCTCCACAACAAAAAAGACGCGCCCGAAAATATTCTCAAAACAGACACTTGCAATGAAATAATTAAAAAACTATTTATTTTGTCACAACAAAATGCACATGAAAATTATATTGACATAACAAAATTTAAAAATGACTTTATTAGCGATAACAGCAGCATACACACACAAAGCTTCATGGAGTGATGATCAAGATCTTGTTCGTCATCCTTTTCCAACGTCATTAGTAACACACAAACATTGAATATGGAGGAGTTCGTACAAATGAGGTCAGCATGACAAAATTGTATAACCAAGGAACACGCTATTCTTCTTGACCATATTATTAGCCGAATTGGCAGAGTCGTTATCGCTTCTGACAGAATGCCTCAGTATTCTTTCTGGCTAACTGTGCTCTGAGTTCAAATCCCGCCGAGGTCAACTTTGCCTTTCATCCTTCCGGGGTCGATAAAATAAGGTACCAGTTAAGTACTGGGGTTACTGGCCTTGCGCCTATGTTAGAAACAATTATTATGGAGCAGGAAAGGAAAAATATTACCTAGATCTGTCTTGCAAGGGACGAGGCGTTCTTTGTACTAGCAAAGCAAAGGTTACTAGTAGCGCTGGCCGACGTTGGAAGAACTTTACCTCAATTGGCGGGGATAATGCGTACGGATCAGTATGTGTAGATTTCATGAATGAGGATGAAGCAACCGAACAGGCCAGGTAGATGAGATATGCAACTGCCCATACACTTTTGTCACAGTAGTTGAGGGTGACAAAATACGAGGAACATGGCCAGTGATGCTGGTAACGACGTTAACTATTTACTCTTCGTCACCTTCACGGCACAGTTAGAGACAGGTAGTGAGTACTGAGGCTACGAAGAATGACGTGTAATCGGCTGGAGGTCCCAATGGACATACAAATCCTTATGACTCCCTTCGGATCACAAGACTATTCCAGAACTGTTCCCAGTCATGATGTGGAAGGAAGAGTAATGAGACTAGTAGTGTAACGCAGGGAGCCGAGTTACTACATATGTGGTAGCAAAACCCACTTGGTGGCTTTCTGCTCGCAGGCACAGCAAAGACAGAAGGAAGAAGAGCAGCAACACAGATATCGGCAATAAATCCCAGAAGATGCTGCTGTTCTTAGCGCATCACCGGTCGAAGCTCCGGAATTGAGAGAGGAGATCAACCCGCCCTCATTGCCAGGAGCTAACCAGGAGACAGATTGACCTCTTCACCCGGCCATAGCCAGCAGTGACAATGAGGAGGAGATGGAGCGGTGAGTGGTCAACAGCAGCAACAACAGCAGGCAGCACCGATTCCAGCTCTGCGAAGAGCCGGAGAATCTGTCTCGTCCTCGCTCCCAGAAGCCGACGAGCGGGAGCCCTCCCCTATCCCAATAAATAGTACTACCCTATCACCTCGTGACAATGGAGACGTAATGGAAGCCGGAGGGGAGTGTAAAGTTACCAGAAAGAAAAGGAAGAAGACGAATAAGCAGTGAAGGAAGGGTGAGCCTGACCTAAAGGCGTGTAAAATGCAACAAGAGAATGAAAATGACGACAAAAGAATTCACAGTCAATGTACGAACCAGTCCCTCCTAGACAGATCAAACGAGTTGAGGGACAAAAGAGAGGAAGATTTATTAGTAGGGGAAGAGGAAATAGGGTCAGAATACAGGATACACTTAGAAGAGAGACACTTGGGGAAAATGTCACCAGGAGTTTATCACATGTTGAAGCAGGAGTACCCGTAGGACGTGGGATGTTTTTTTGTCTCGTCCCACGTAAAAGATCTTTTTGGGCAGTTTCGAGTACACCCTTTTCCAGTACGAGCAGTGGTAGGTAGGCAGAGACTGTAACCCGACCTATACAGTGGGTTCTCACCAGTGTGTGGGTGGAAAACCCAAATGTTTCTGCATGTATTTTTTAAAATATCTTATATTATTTATTATGTATTTTCTTTAGAATTAATTGTTTATTATATGTCCTTATTTTTAAACATATTTTTAACTTGTCTTCTTTGTATAATGTCCCTGAATCTCCTCATTTGGGGGTTGGGGGATAATGTCTTGTCCATCCCCACACATTTTGTAATCTCCCCTAGGTTTTAGCGTTTCATGTTATTGTATGTATGAATGAAACTGAATGTAATTGCCCTCAGTGACTAAATATAGTATTATTTCTTTAGGATTGTAATAAAGTAGTTTTTTTTTATGCATAGTGTTCTAATTTTGATTCCTATTTTAGCTGCCTATTTACCTGTTGTATTAAAGATACTGGTGGGAGGGAGATAGGGAGTTATCATCAGACTTGAAACCTGGCCCGCAGGAGTCGGATGACAGATTAGGTCTGCTGGCCAGCAACAGGTACAGTCCATCCGACGGGCTTCTGCACAATTTCCATCGACCAAATTTCATTAATAAGTCTTGGTCCGACCAGACGCTATGATAAAATAGACTTGCTCAAGGTGCCGTGAAGTATAATTGAACCTGGAATCACGTGATTGTGAAGCAAACTTCATATGACTATACTTACTTTATTCGGCAGATATACTTGGTCTCTAAGATTTCTTAGCATTCTCGTTGTTCCATATAAAGTAATGATTGTTGTTGTTGTTGTTGTTGTTGTTGGTATTGTAGTTGTTTAACCCCAGGTCAGCTGGATCGAGCAGACTTATGATCAAAAACGTATCAGCCATGACCATCCCGTCTTTTTGTAGATCTTTTTGTTATCCCATAACTCCTTCCGTTTCGATTGCAATAATGTAAATTCTTTTTTACACATAGTATTCCAATTTTGATTCTTATTTTAGCTGCCTATTTATCTGTTGTATTAAAGACCATACCCAGATATCCTGTCACTCATTGTATTACATCTATGTTTGTTTGTTTTTATTTTCAGTGCCCACTAGCAGATCAAGCGACCATGTAGACGCTCACTTTGTATTCGAACTTGGGACGACTAGGTTTATGAACAATTTTTTTCCCTCCTCCCACTAGAGTTGTCACACAGCTGAACTCTATTTCCTATCATTGATGTGTATGAACATATGTTTGTGCTTCATGCAATCATATTGTTCTAATCTGTTTCTATTGTATCCTATGTGTAACATAATATATTATTGTGCTTCATTATGTTCTGTTTTTATTATGTATTGTTAGTTTAAGGGCGGTGGATGGCAGAATTGGTAAAGCGTCTGGTAGGCTGGAAAAATGCCTTGTAGTATTTAATTACGTCTGTATATGTTTTGTGTTCAAATCTTCACCTTTCATCGTCAATGTTACTTTACCTTTTACCCTTCCGGACTCAATGAAGTAAGTACCAATCATCTATTGGGGTTTATTTAATTGACTATACACCCTTTACAAAAACTTGTGGAATTCTGCTTATGTTGGAAATTATTATTATTATTGTCGGTCTGTGTCGAATAGCTGTTACCACGTGCGGGACAGATCTGGCTATCAGCCGAGTCTATCGTAAAGTTATACCCACCACCTTTCTTTGGCAAGGAAGGGCGAACAGTCTTCTGTATGGTGGCTATGGCGAAGGAATTTGTGTGGTGGACGCGGTTGTATGGTTTAAGAACAAAGCTTTTGCTCTCAAGCCAAGCCCTTATCAACTTCTCAAGTACCACTTGGAGAGGAAGGTGAGATGGAGAGGGAAGCGCTGCCCTCCAGTAAATTGTATGAAAGATGAGTGAGAATGGCTGAATTTGGCGTGGGTAAATGGACGTACACTAAATATGCGGCTGTGGGTTGTTGGTGCCAAGAATTGGGAGAGGATACTTGCCTTTGGTGTGTCAGGGTAATCTGGGATTGTGTGTGGTGTGGCCCGAATCACCCTATGTGGTTGTCTCTTTCTTGTTATATCTTTGTTCTTTATTGTTTTTGTTATTTATTGTTATTCCTTTATTATTGCTCTTTATTGTTATTGCTGGTTTCACCCCTTTCACGAGAAGTAACCCCCCCCCCACTGTTTTTCTATTTCGTCTTTGTACTACCCCCAATGTCTTGAACCCTGAAGGTCAATAAAAGAAAACGTTATTATTGTCATTCAATGTTATTTCTGTACTCACTATTCTATCATATGTCATATGTTTGTTGTTTCAAAATGTATGAATCATTATTACAACTTCGACAAAGCTGGTGGATTAGCAGAATCGTTAGAGCATCGAACAAAATTCCTTGCAGTATTTGTCCCAGCTCTTTACGTTCTGAGTTCAAATCCCACCGGGGTAAACTTTGCCTTTCATCCTTCCGGGTCGATATAATTGACTTACTCTTCTCCCTTCTGACCTTGTGCCTATGCTAGAAATAATTATTACAACTTCGGATACAGTTAAATATTTGATGTAAAATTACAATTTTTTTTAACCGTTCCATGTTATACAGCACATCCATCGTCTACGCCCACTATGTTCTTTGGTTCTTTGGGTGTTTTCGTAGCATTTTAGATGAGAAAAGGTTATTAGCCCCTAGTTCAACCCTCCGCTATTTCTTCAATGAAAAGGACACTGTGAGTTGTCTCCCACGACACTCTCACAACGCAGTGTATCCGATTCTGAGAGTGAGAGAAAAAGACACGAGAATCGACCCAGTACTTGACTGTTACTTTATTTTATCGACCCAAGAAGGATGATAAACAAAGTTGATCTGGTGGGATTTGAGCTCAGAGCGCAAAGAACCAGAACAAATACCGTAAGGCATTTATTTGGTCGACGCTCTAACAATTCTGCCAAACGACCGCTCTAAAAACGATTGCAGTTACCTATTAAAAATTACAATTAGAAATTGAAATACATTGACTGAATCCTTTCAAAAGTCGTATTCTGCCTGTTCAGAAGAAATCAATAATATTATTGTCTCTATTTTCTTCATCATTCACGCCATGACAAGATTGTATTTTTCAAATGCCAAAAATAACGACAAGGAAATAACAGCACGAACGACAAGGTAAAAACAGAGTATTGTTATTAGGTTGACGCTCAAGAAATAGAAATGTATTTGACGTTTCGAGCTTTAAGCCCTTCTTCAGAAAGACTGAACCAGAGAATGGAATAGACAGAACAAAAAGTTAAAACGCGGAGGATTCTTGGATTTCTCACACCATTGGATTCTACCTTGGTTCTTGGAATTCTCACAGTTTTGGATTACCAACTCGGATTACACTAAACACTTTGTTCTTTGTATTTTTCAAACTTAGATATTTGTTGTTGATAGTTTTTTATAGTTTTATTCTAACTCCTTACACTTTGGTGGGAAGGGTTTAGTTGTTTTTCTTTTTTCTTTTTTTTCTTTTTGGTGGAAGGTATTTCCCGAATCGAAAACATGTAATATTTCTGCAACGTGTACAGATGGTATTTTATTCTCCCCTGGTATACAATATCTTCATAATGATATATAGATAAATTATCCGGCAAACTGATTACTTTATGATCCCCGTAGAGGAGGAAATTATTAGTAATGTTGTTGTTGTTATTGTTGTCTCGCCTCTTGGTCAGCCCTGTTCGAGCAGATCTACAACCAAAGGATTTTCAGCCGTGACCATCCCATTTATGTTCAAGTATACTATATATATGAAAGCGCGTGACCTAGAGGTTAGGTTGTTGGACCCAAGATCGTAAGGTCCCGGGCGGCGTGTTTTGTCCTTCGGCAAGGCACTTTATTTCACGTTGCTCCATTCCACTCAACTGGAAAATGAGTACCAGCAGCAGCTGGGAGTTAACACTGCCACGGAGTGGCGTCCCGTTCAAGGAAGAGTCTTGCACTCTCAGCCGCTTAACGCCACGGAAACCGGGATAAGCTCCGGCCTAATGGGCCCACCATAGGCTCGAGAAAGAGTTTAACTTTAATACTATATATAGGACTACATTATTCAGTATGTCGTTCTTTTTGTAAGAGAGTAAGGTGTGAATTGAGGGAGATTTGATTACTTTTTCTAGCAGAACGAGTGACCACACAGTGGCTCCCTCGTTATCTTCCTCATATAGAAAGAGAAAATGACTGAAGAATTTGGAGAGGGTAGTAGCTCACTGAAGGGGCGCAGTTTTTGAGGATATGAGCTGTTATATTGTCAAACGCAGACACTTTGTTGGGTTGGAGTGATCGGAAACTTTTTTATATATTTGGTGACTGCGTGTGTATACGTAGTGGTAGGGTAGAAAATGGATATTCTAGAGCTGTTGTTGTTGTCGTTATTTAGCCCCAGACTATGATCAAAAGGAATCCACCTGTGGCCATCCCATCTTTTTTTTTCAGACATGGTGTATTTAGACATTATATAATGTGCTTTAATTAAGACAGCATTTTCTGTCTATGAAGAGATCGATAGCTTATGGCTACTTATAGCAAATCACAAACCAGGACTCAGCGGAAATGACCAGTGTAATTTGCATAACCAAGCATTCGTTGGTAGCATGATTAATTAATTGATTAATTAATTCATGCACAACACAGCGTATATTTGATATTCCGAAATTATTAATATCAGCAAACATACAATTATTAAATAAGCCTCGCTGCGAAATTTAAACTATTGTAAACACATTTTTATATCTCTCTGTAGGCAGAAAATTATTGGGATTGCTCGAACTAGTTTCATTTCTACTTAGAAATTCATCAGAGAAAAAGTACCCTCATTTTCTAATATTATTATTATTGAAGGTGGTGGATTGGCTGTATCGTTAGCGCGTCGGACAGAATGCCTTGCAGTATTCGTTCCGGCACGCTACGTCCTGAGTTCAAACCCCGCCGAGGCCATCATTGCCTTTCATCCATCTGAGGTCGATTAACAAATTACCAGTAAAGTATTTGGGTAGATTCAATCGACTTACCCCTCCCCTAAAATGTCTGGCCTTGTGTCAATATTAGAAAGAATTATTATTATTATTATTAAATTGAGAATTTAATAATATTAATAATAATAATATTGTTTCTAACATAGGCACAAGGCCAACAACCCCAGTACTTGACTGGTACTTTATTTTATCGACCCCCGGAAGGATGAAAGGCAAAGTTGACCTCAGAGCGTCAGAACGAATACTGCAAAGCATTCTGTCCGACGCACTAACGACTCTGCCAATTCGCCGCATAATTAACTGTTAATGATTAACAATTATTTTCAGCTAAGACAAATCACAAATAATGTCAACACTGAAGCTACACTAAATACAGATCTAAGCAAGAGTCACAATCTATTAATAGGGGTCAATCTTACCTGCTTAGGATTCCACACATTAACCAGGGCCTTAATGTTCAAGCAGAAAACACTACTGAGATTGCAGTGGATTAAATTGAAGGGTCTAATTTAGAACTAAAACCTGCTACAAGATGTCAACTGAATTTGACTGAAAAATCTCTAAAGTAGATACATTTAAACTATATAACACCATGTCTTAATACAGTACATAGTTTTAATATTTTTTTTCTTCTTTCAATATATTATGTATTCATATTATTTATACAAACAATTCTTGTGGGAAAATTCAGCAGCACATATTTCAATTACATACTATATGAGTATGTGCACAGATTTGCTATGAGCTGTCAACTACATAGAGAAAGTTATTTTCTTTATTGATTGTACTGTTAGCTGGAATCACAAAACTACTGATAAACAACCAGTTACTTGCTACAAGTTGATGAATTCACAAGCTAGTAGAATTAGGTGACCATTAGGAGTAGTGCATTTCCTGTAATTAGAAAACATCAAATCCATTGGACTTATTGAAACTACAGCTCAAGTACTAGTTATCACTGACAAATAGTTTCTAACTTAATTAGCCAGTATCTATTGAACCTTAAATGAAACAGGGGTCACATAATTGACAATCCAAATCTGAAATGTAGATGCCTTATATTAAAACCCAATTTGACAATATTCATTTGCTTTTTATAATTACCAAACTTTTAGCTCAAAGACAATTACTCTTACTGCTTATGGTTATATCATTAATAGAATTAATCTGCTAATAGATAAATGACCATGAAATTTGATAATATAAACTATTTTAGAGAGAAGAAACAGAAGCTCTGGTTTCAATACAATTATTGTGATGATGGCTATTTATATTCTATGTTTACTTTAACTCTTAACATCCTGTAGAAAAATTTCTGAGTCCACTTACGATTGAGCAGAAAATGTCTAAAAACAGTTTATTTGCAGCTTATTTATTATGGAATTTTATAAGTAAGAAGCATAGGTGCTTGGGGTGTTTTCACACAAAAATACTTCACTTTCGCCATATATATAGCTCAATGATTCACATTAATTTGATGATGCTGTACCGTGTGGAATTATGTCTTACAGGACATTAAGAGTTAAACAGCTTCATTTAATTCTTATGTAATTGACATAAATTTAGATAGGTTTCGGACAGTATTGGCTCAGGCCATGTGTAACTTAACAGCACCACCTGGAAATATCTAAAACTGCCAGATCCAAAACTTAATTGCTAATAAATTCCAATACTTTTGCTCTAAAATTTTAATATGAACAACACCCAATAAACTAAGTAAATATATCTGCAAAAAAAAAACTGGTTACAATGAATAGATGCACCCCCCCGTCTCCTAGTTATTAGTAATGGCTTTGCAGTCTTTGTCCTTCCTATTGTCTAGTATGTGCCACACACAAATTCTTACAAAGAATACACTACATCAGCTAATTACATATTTCTGCATCTTTTAGATACTCCATATCTTGATCATCTGTGTCTTACCAGTGAACCGAACCTTTACATGGTCGCTCAACCTGCTAGAAACTTCCCTCAAATAACACAATATCATTTTTAAAAAAAGGAATAACACATTGGATAATGTGGTATTTAAAAGATGGGATGATCATGGGTTTGCTGGATCAAGACTGATCTGAGACTAAATATTAAAAATAAAAAAAAACAAGAACTTTGCTACTAGTATCCTATCAGATGCTATTGAGTAGGAGTTTGGTAGACTTGTAACATCTGCTCCACAATGATTTTAACAGTGAATTACTTCATAAAAAGTGGAGCCACTTCATGCAAGTGTTGTTATTGATGCTAAGTTTCTTTCTACTATACATAACTATTTGGAATTAAATAGCTATTCTATAAAATTACACGATGTTCAAACAGCTGCACAGTATTTTGAATGCTACAGAGGACTGAGAGAAGATTCATGTTTCAAGCACATCAGTGCAATATTTGGCTTTAGTAACCCTAGGTAATCATTTTTAGTGAACAAGAAACTTAACATTAAATTTGTTATCATTCAGTTATTCATTACTAATTAGTTTGCCTAAAAAAACTTATTTCTTATTACAACAAACCAACTGGAATATATAGAAACACTAGTCATACCACTTCTTGTGCAGTTCTTCAACTGGATATCCCAGATGCAACTAATAAAGAATTTCATTTTTAGGTTTTCAAAATGTAAAGTAGACAGAAGATTTTATGGAACAAATATCTGAATCAATTTGAAACCCATTAAAATATATTTTTGAATCCTCTTATCTAGCAGTTTGTTTAACAGTCTTGTTGAGTGGCTTATTATTCCTATAACCTCTTGTTAAGTATTTCTGCTATAAGTTTTCTAAAAATATTCTGGATATGTACCCTGAGATAAGTCTAAACCATATTTCCCATTCACCAGCAGTTCAGTCTTGCATAGTTTGCTATTTCTAATAAATTATTTTTACCATTGTTGTTGTTGATGTCTGATTGAGAAACAATTTCACCAAACCGAAGATAAGTTTAAAATGGATTTCTAACAAATGTACTTCCTCCACCAGCCAGGGCAGGGCTATAGACAAGTTTTCTGTGTGTAATTATCCCATACATATAGTTAATTTTTCTTTTAGCCCATACATTAGTTGATTTTTTCTTTAAATAATTCATCTATTATTGTAGTCACACGTATGTTTATGTATGTAATATATATATGTTAGTTGTGTATCTTAGCATCACCATTACACACATATAGTTAAATTTTTCAATATCTCAATAAACGAATTCATTTACCAGTATGTGTAAATGAATGCGTAAACAATTCTACCATCCCAGTAAAGTTATCCAAAGCGGGTGTAATTCGAGGTGGAGATTTAGCTACTATTCCCCCCTTCCTCTGCTAGACACGGGCTTTATAAAAGGCATAACTATTTAATTCTCACAGACTATTTTCGATTCCTGTTGATGAGAAACAATTTCACCGAACCGAAGATAAGTTTAAAATGGATTTCTAACAAATTTTGTACTTCCTCCACCAGCCAGGGCAAGTTTTCTGTGTGTAGTTATCCCATACATATAGTTAATTTTTCTTTTAGCCCAAATTCTTCTGGGTGGGTAGCAACGACGGAGTGGGTGGATTAGGTCTGCTACTAGCAGAGAAATGGGTTGATAAGATAATCGAGGTAGTCAGAGTCTCTGATAGGATAATTAAGCTTAGATTAGTCTTAGGCAACTCAATAGTAACTATTATCTCTGTATATGCCCCACAAGCTGGGCTAGCAGATGAACAGAAGGAGCGCTTTTATGCATCCCTCTTGCGAACTACCTCAATGACAAATGACTGTGACCTTATTTTCATGGCTGGAGACTTTAATGGACATGTTGGGCAACACCATGATGGATACCATGGGGTGCATGGAGGCTATGGCTATGGGTCGAGAAATGAGGAAGGATCTAGACTCTTGGAGTTCTGTGATGCCAATGACCTAACAATTTGCAACACCAACTTCAAGAAACT
>JAOPJM010469782.1:0-17854 GCA_027124095.1 Muusoctopus leioderma | reverse complement strand
ATAATTGTATATATATATACATACATATAAACATATAATTATATATACATATATATACATAAACATATATATATATGTATATATATGTATATATATATATGTATATAATCATATATATTATTTTCATTTGTTTTCTGCTCTCGAAATATTGGCTTGGTTAGATTTTCTTTTAAAAATGGTTGAGGAAGCAAAGGATAGAAAAAAATTCCTAAATCTAAAACAAGAACAACAATAAAGTTTTATTCAATATAAAATACAAGTAAATATTTAAAACGTCAAGATGCTTTGCTAGATATCTACAATAATTTATGTTGTTTACTATCCGACAAGGATAATAATGTATGGAAGAGAATACAGAAGGATAGAGGGCAGGGATATAAATAAATATAAAAGCAAAAACACTGGTCGGAGAAAGGGGAAAATAGTAATTTCGATAATATAATAATAATAGTAATAATAATAATAATAATTCTTTCTGATATTGGCACAAGGCCAGACATTTTAAGGGGAGGGGTAAGTCGATTAAATCGACCCTAGTACTTGACTGGTACTTTATTTTATCGATCCCCCCGGAAAGATGAATGGCAAAGTTTACATCGGTGGGATTTGAACTCAGAGCGCAGTGAGTCAGATCAAATAATAATAATAATGATATTACTACTAATAATAATGATAATTCTTTCTAATATTGGCACAAGGCCAAACATTTAGGGGAGGAGTAAGTCGATTAAATCGACCTCAGTACTTGACTGGTACTTTGTTTTTCGACCCAAGATTGATGAAAGGCAAAGTTGGCCTCGGCGGGGTTTGAACTCAGAGCGTAGCGAGCCGGAACGAATACTGCAAGGCATTCTATCCGACGCACTAACGATTCAGCCAATCCACTAATAATAATAATGATAACAATTATTTCTAATATTGGCACACAGGGCCAGAAATTTTAGGGGTGGGGCAAGTCGATTATATCGACCCAAGTACTTGACTGGTATTTTGTTTATCGATCCTGGAAGGAGGAAAGGCAAACTTGACCTCGGCTGGATTCGAACTTAGTACGTAAAGAGCTAAAAGATATGCCGCAAGTTATTTAGTCCGACGCTCTAACGATTCTGCCAAGACAAAGTTGTCCCTGGCGGGATTTGAACTAAGAACGCAACGAGTGGGAACAAATACCGCAATACCGCAAATCATTTTGTCCGACACTATAACGGTTCTGCCAATCCACTTAGTGTTTTATATATTAATATAGCCACCATCATCATAATCATCGCCATTATGATCATCGACATTATTATCTTCATCATAATTATCATGATCATCAATTCCCATAGCATTTCTGCCATTAGGGTACTTGAATGTTTCCACCAATCTTTACCACCCCTTAAGGTCTTGGGCTTTCTTGGTGTATTCCAATGTCCTCATCCCAGTCCACGTCTCAATATCATTGAGTCAGTCTCTCCTTCATCACCCTCTTCTCCTTTTACCTTATATTTTACCAAACATGATTGTATTGACAAGTAACCCAGCCATTCTACTGATGTGACTGAACCACTACATTTTTTCTTCGTCTTGCTCCCTTCTAAACCAAATGCATTAAGTTGTTCTAAGACTGACTGGTTGGTTCGGTAGTTCTTCCCGCGTGATATCAAGAATTCTGCGAAAGTTCTCATTTCGAATGCTGATAATTTCATCTCAATGGTTTTTGATTTTTCATATATACATATATATATATATATCATCATCATCATGATAATAATCACCAATGTTATTATTATAATTACAATTAGTATTAGCAACATCAGTAATACGATTATCATCACTATCATTATCATCATCATCATCATCAGCAGCAACACGATAATCCTGTTCCTCCTCATCATCATCATCACTATCCTTATTAGTAGCAGCAGGGTAGTATCACTTCTTTTTCCTCCTCCTTCCCATCCTCCTCAACATTCTCGTCTTCCGCAACCTTGTCACATTTATGATCATCATCGATATAATTATAATCATCGTCATCACCAATATTGTTATATCATGCTCGGGACGTCAAAATACACGTAGACATATATACATTTGTAGACCTCATATTTAAATATTCCCTCTAAAGTTCTAAACTCTCTCCCGATACTGATTGTTCCATTGAAAGACATCATGTGTCTGTTATTGAGTTGCAAATCAAACTTTCAAGCTTCCAAAAAGAATTTGATTTTATTCAACGTTTGTACGGACATGAGCGTGTGGTTAAGAAGTTCCCTTCGCAATCACGGGGTTCCGGGATCAATCGCACTGTGTAATACATTGGGTAAGTGTCTTCTACCATAGCCTTGGGTTGACCCAAGTCTTGTGAGTTAAACGAGGTAAATAGAAACTGACCAGCATTCCGTGCGTTGAACTGTACCTTGTTTTTCTTTTAGTCCCAGGTCAGCCCTGATCGAGAAGACCTATGATCAAAGGCATCCCAGCCGTGACCATTTCCTAATTTTCCCTTGTGCAGGGATCCCGAGTCCGTATTACCGAAGATGTCGTTTTTTAACCCAGTAGGGTGATTTGAGTGACTTTTGTTACTATTTCTAGCAGGGTGAGCGGCAGCGTAGAGGCTTCTTTGATGGCTTGTTACATTGTACTTATTCTTGGGTGGTAGTCTTAATCCGTAGCCAGGTTTAAACACCACCAATTCGGTGGTCCTTGATAGAGTCCGCTCGGATGCAACATTATGCACCAGGTTTCCGCTCTGAGAGGATAACTTATTACAAAAGCCCAAGAGCGTAGTCCTTCCTCCTATGACTACTAAGCTATTTAAGAAATGAACGAAAACGAAGTCTATGCGTTCATTTAGACTTGTCTAACTTTTCCTACCCAACTCTTTCCAGCAGCGTGGTTGCAGTTAGGAGCGGTGTGAGTTTTAATTTAGTTAGGGAGAGTAATAGAAGGTGAGGTTTATGTTATATATATATACATATCGATACATAAAATTATATATATATATATATATATATATATAGAGAGAGAGAGAGAGAGAGATAGATAATAAATGGATCTCCGTCTGAACCAGATGATGAGTGTTCAGTTGTTCGATCAATTGAACTACCAACTGATTGAATTAGCGTGTAAGCGGCTGAGTATTCCACAGACACGTGTACCCCTAACGTAATTAGCAGGCAGAATCAGCGTGACACACAGTGTGACAAGGCTGAGCCTTTGAATTACAGGTAGAATCCATCCGCTGGTATCTGCCATGCATCAAGGACGTTTTCTTTGAAATTTCCGAGGAAGAATTGGGGTATGTGTCGGTGCGTCGAAATTAGTTCATGTTTTTATTTAAGATTGGGGTATGATGGCAAATGATGTGGAATTTCTCTGTAAGATGTCATAGCACCTTGATCCGTTCCTAAATGTCTTTGCCTTATCTAACACTACCCATATATGATACTAGAGATCTCCCCTTTGTCCCTCGATTTCAAAGATATGCATTGAAAGTGCTGTTTTCTTGGAGGCGATGATGCAATGAGCTGTTTTGCTGGAGCAGGTGACTTTTGAAGGAGTGCTCTGTAAAGCTATGCTGTTGTTGTTGTTATTGTTGTTGTTGTTGTTGTTTAGCCCTAGGTCTTACCCGATAGAGCAGACCTGTGATCAAAGGCATTCCAGCCGGAGCCATCTTACTTTTAGGGGTATCTAGGACTACGTTATCCAATGTTTCCTTTCCTTTTTCTAAGGCAGTAGGGTGGGATTTGAGGGACATTTGGCTGCTATATCCAGCAAGTCGAGCGACCGCTTAGAAGCTCCTTCGTTGATTCGTATCCATACTAGTGAGTCTGTATGGTGTGTATCCCAATGATTTTGCATAAATGTAAGATGTGACGATCAAACTAATACGTGCTTTCATAATGAAAGCGAGGTGGAAAGTGAAAAAAAAATGGGTCGTCTGCTCAGGAACGCCAACGCTTATCGCTCATTGGTTGATGATAAAAACCCATTTTACCAGTCAGTTAAATGGCGTACAACCAAATCACGATGTAGCGTAGTTTGTAGCGAAGTATTCACTCCAACATATACTTTAACATTAAGTAATCACTACAATGACATCAAAATCGCTCGTTCCATTCCTTTTAACCCGGCAAGCATCTATGTTAAAAAATGAGGGATCTCTTGGCATGCGTAATGATCCGCAGGTCGCTTTGTGCGATGTTAGTGAATCTTCTGATCAAATGGATGCCTTTTAGAAGAAATTCCTGGCCTTATAGAACGATAATGATCGACGACGTCGAACCGAATAAATTTGCATGTGGTTTTATTTCCGATGTCGTTGATCTTACGTGATGACTGACGTCGTGTTATATTTGCAAAGATTCAAATTCGTTGACCATTTTGTGTCAGCGTTTACTCTGTCTCAGAACCTTTTACTAACTATACCAAAATCCCTTTTGGCAGGATTAATGAGTCTACAATTAGGTGAGATTTCGAAGTTGTGTGTTTGTTTGTTTGTTTTTTTTTTATCCTTCAGTGTGATTATAGTTTGTTTGTGATGCATTTACGTTTTGGCTTAGATGTTACGTTGTCTATCTATCTGTTGCGCTTCTACGTTGCTTTTAGTATATGTGTTGCTATTGGTTGTTTTGTAGGAGTTTGATATGCTATTGTATTAGAGGTGATTGTACGTGTCTTTGCTTATCTCGTATATGTTCCTTGTTTTGTCTGTAAATATCAATAGGTTTTGAGAGGATTTTACTATTTTTAAATCTGAGTTTAGCATGTGTAGAAAATTGTTCTTTCTGTTTTGTTTTTGTTTTTTTTTTCTTTCTAATTCTATATTCTATATTAAGTTAAGGGGGTCATTTTTGAATGCATGTAGTTCTATATTTTGTGGTGGGTGTTTTTTAGGAATTTGAATCCGGAGTCATTTTCCTCGTGTGGTTTTGTTATCTTGGTTCTCGACGAAGCAGGCCTTACATCACTTACGTTTTATTATACTTCCCATGGTTGTTTTCCATGAGTGTTTCTTTTAACGTAGACTTTCCCGGGTGGTATTGGAATGTTTATCATCGTGTAGATCCTGCGTACTCTTTTCATTCTTTGCATTATAGCGGCGAATTGGCAGAGTCGTTAGAGCGTCGGATGTAATGCCTTGCAGTATCCGTTCCAGCTCACTGCACTCTTGAGTTCAAATCCCGACGAGGTCAACTTTGTCTTTCATCCTTTCGTGGGTAGATAAATAAAGCACCAGTTTAGGGCGGTTGACTGGCGGAATCTCTTATTAGAGCGCCGGACGGTATTTGTTCCGGATCTTTGCGTTCTGAGTTCGAATTCCGCCATAATCTAGGCACCACAGCAAATGAAAGCATATTTGGAAACCGGGAGCACCACACGGGCGGTGTTAGAGATAAGTCACAGGAATTTAGGAACGGCTCAAAGTGCTGCGTGCGGCCTCTGTGTTATGGCGGTAGGGTGAGATCTGAGGGAGATTTAGCTGTTATTCCTAGCGGGACGGGAGACCCCGTAGAGGCCCCACCCCCACCACCACCACCACCACCACCACCATTGGCTCGAAGCTTTCGATATTGCTGAAATTGAACTTTAGTGATGGATTCTCCGTCGTTTTCGACGATGAGTGTTCCATTGTTCGATCAACAGAACGGCTGAGTATTCCACAGACACGTTTACCCATAACGTAATCATCGGGCAGAATCACCGGTCCGGGATGCGCGTTGTGTCCTTGAGCAAGGCACGTTACTTCACGTTGCTCCAGTCTGCCATGAGTACTAGTGGTAGCTGTGGGGTTAACCCTGCGACGGACTGGCGTCCCGTTCACGGGGGGAGGGAGAGTCTTGCACTCTCGATTCGCTTAACGCCACATGGAACCGGGATAAGCTCCGGCCTGATGGGGCCACGTAGGCCCAGGTAGAACTTTAACTTTAACTGTTTAACTAAAGTCCCTGAATGGTTCACCTGCAACAGTACAAACATAGAACACCACCTACAACCACATGGAGGAAGTTACACGCCAGCCCCAACCGGGAGACCCTTTTCCACCACCGCAACGCCTGCAAAAACAACCTTCAGAAAATTAAAGTATGCTTTTGTGCGTCACACAGCCTGAGCGCCCTTCTGCCTCTCACATTGTAGCAGAGCCTTCTCGTCCCTTGTCCAGTGGGTCTCAACAACCAGCTTCACGAAATTCTCCTCCCCCATCATTCTTCAATCAATATGGCTCTAAAAAAAATAGCAATCCCGCTGAGAAAGCCGCCATATTTGTTACCCACTTTGTTTTCCAACTCCACACTGCACATACTCTGCTTCACCATTCCACCAGTCTCATCACCACCACCACCACCTGTACGCAGTCACCACATACAAAAAACACTTCCGTACGTTCCAACCCAACAAGGTGACCGGTCCTGATGGTGTCCCTTCCATTACCTTTAAAACGGTGGATTCCAGAGCCAGCTCCTATCCCCGCCAAACTCTACAGTCTTTCTTTCTCTACATGGATCTGTAGTAGCAATCATCTGCCTCTTTAAATTAACTCTTAACATCCTGTATGACCCAGTTCCACACGGTACCACATTATCAAATTCATATGAATCATTGAACTATATTTCGTCTATTTGAAGAGCTGTGCTCGAAGCGTTAGAACTGTTTCTGTTTCATGAGCGTCATACTAATAACTGTATTATTTTTACCCTGTGTTGTTGTTTTTTTCCCCGTCAATTTTGCACACACACAAACATTTTCTTCAGATTTAAGTTTATCAGCAAAACCTGAAGTACAGTTTGTTAAATGGAAACTTTTAATGTTTCCCATAAATTAATTTTCAACTATTTAAGTAGTTAGGAAAGTTATTTTTCTGAATTCTCCGTGTATATAAAATACCTCCAGTTATCATTTCTGTAGGTTTTGTTATATAAACTTAGTCTGCCTGTGTATATTTCTTTTTCTTTTACTTTTTTTTTTTTATTTAATGTGTTTGTACTCGTGAATGTAAATATCTTTAGAACGGTGAATTGACGGAATCAGTAGTGCGAGAGACAAAACACCTTGCAGTATTTGAATACGTTCTGTGTTCAAATTCCGTTGGGGTCAACTTTGCTTTCATCCTTACAGATATGATAATATAAAGTTCCAGTCAAGTACTGGGTCAATGTGATCGGCTATATCTCCTCCCAACAAGTGTATGGATTTGTGCTTATGTCAGATCTTTAACGCAAATGTTATTATTTCGGCCATTCCATAGTAACCAGTTCCGACAATGTCTCTACTTCTTATAACCACTGATGGAGCCTGTATGTGGTCGCTCAACCTGCTAGGAATAGCAAACCATCTTAAAAAAAGGAAAAGACACATTACATAATGTAATCCTAGATACCCCTTTAATAGAAATCTAAGTGAAGCATGGCTGCTGAGAGATTTGTATCAACATTTCTTTGCATTTAACAGGAATGAAGATGAAGAGGTTACCATTTAACAGGAATGAAGATGAAGAGGTTACCATTTAACAGGAATGAAGATGAAGGGGTTACCATTTAACAGGAATGAAGATGAAGGGGTTACCATTTAACAGGAATGAAGATGAAGAGGTTACCATTTAACAGGAATGAAGATGAAGAGGTTACCATTTTTAATGGCAATTAATAAAGTGAAGAAGCAGGCTGCATATGTTTAAATCAACAATTTTTATTTTATTCCCATTAATAGATCTCGGCGGATCAATAGAAATAAGTGGTTACATGTTGAAAGCACAATTAAGAATGTCAAACTCACTGTATTGGAAAGAGCTCAGGTTTACCATCAAATGTTTACAACTAAAACCTCTCTTGGTTGCATGAGGGTCGCTGCATTAGACCCCTTCCAGATTGCTGAGAAAGCAACAATCAATAAGCATCAAAATAAAACAAAGGTAATGAAAACCGAATGATGATAAAAAATACTTAAAGGAGTGAATGCTGAAAATGGTGAGTTGGCAAGGAGACCGACAGAAGCATACCATATGCGCAAGCTGCAAGTGGGGCTACATGATGTGTACACAAGATGCAAGAGGCTATGCATGATGTATATGCGAAATGCAATTGTGTTTGCATGTGGGTCTGCATAATGAGTGTCCTTTTATACTAGTAATTCTGTAGAAAGTGTTTTAGTATGCATACAAATATGAGTTTAAGTTCTCGATTACCACGTGTTTCTAGTGAAAATTGAGCCGGTTAGTAAAGTGAAACAATTTGTCATAGAGTTCTGTAATGTAAACTGCAGTTGCAAAAGGTGATGAGTTGGTAATGGTATTGAGCCACATGGTGTTCTTGTTGTGAGCTCATGGTGCTTTCTGCTAGGGCTGACCTGGTTTGCCTGGTGATTGCTGTATCTGAGTTCGTACTTCATAGCTGGTGTACTGTCCTCGCTAGCGGGTCTGCGCTATTTCTGGCTGATAACGTTGATGAAACATGTAGCCTCTGATGTTTTAAATATTTTTAAATAAATTTCTTGTGGGCCCAAATATTTGTGAATGAATTAACTGCTAAGATGTTCAACGAAAACTGATATGAGACATTATAAGCAAAAATTTGAAACAAAAGAGTAACATGCTCTTCTTTTCTGTCTCCGATTTGTGCTTATAATGTCTAGTATCAAACAATTGTGCAAACAGGAAATTACTCTTGATTTTACTAATCGTGTCCATTCAAATAAGGCACGTGCAGGTCCAAATTCTTTTGATTATTAATAAATTAGGATGTGTATGAGATTATTCGAAACATGAAAGCACAAGACAGTTGAAGAAATAAAAAGTAACCAAATAAAATTTTGTCTAAAAATGGGAGGTGGGTGGAACAAAATATATCAGTAACAATAAACAAGCTGCTTCCTGTTAGATATAAACTAAGCGACTAAGTGTGTTATTCATCCATTCAAAGGACCAGTCTCATATTTGCGCCATTTCACTTCTTCCTATCCTTGCCACTAAAACAATGCAAGATCTACACCACAACCAACATTGGTACACAGGGAAGCAAAAACTAACACACACTTAGATCATACAAAAACATTGGAATCACTCTAGTCACTACACTACATAGCACTTATACACTACCATACTACTATGAGTAGAATGTGAACAGGTTTTCTCTGCTCTAGCATTTTATTGACCATCTTGCTTAGAGCAGCCATGGGCAACCTGCGGCCCTTTTCACTTTCTGTATGGCACACTTAATTTTATGATTATACCAGCATAATAGCTTCTTATTAAAATGTTCTGGGGACATACCATAAAACATTCAGACTAAAACACATACAAGAATTAAATACGATGTTTGTTAAATGTTTCTTTTAGTAGTGTGGCACGATTCATGATGAGCAATATCTTATGCGGCCCAATGGCTGAAAAAGATTGCCCATACCTGCGTTAGAGCGTCGAACAAAAAAAAGAAATGTCTGTTGTGTTTAGTTATAGCACTTTAGGTTCTGAGTTCAAATTCCACTGAGGTCAACTTTGCCTTTCATCTTTCCGAGGTCAATAAAACAAAGTGTCTGTCAAGTACTGAGTCGATTTATATACCTATTATGCATCATAGATGTGAATAGAATTATAATATAAGACTAAGACTAATATCATACTTAACATTTTAGAGATTTTTCTTGGTCAATTTATGGAATTTTTCTGGAATTTCGTAAAATATTACAATCAAAATAATAAAATTCAAATTAACTGAATTAAGTTAAATTGTCAAGGTGAAATATCGGATGTGAATCAGAAATAAACAGGTTTTCTCTGCTCAAACATTTTATTAATAATTTCCAAATATCATACTTAACTGTTTTCGGATTTCTCTTGTCTATTTATATAATCTTTCTGGAATTTGGTACAACATCTATATTGAAATAGACTAATCAAGCAGCCAAGACACACACGCACCAACATTCATGTTCCAAAATCTTCCAAATCCAGAATAATTTTCAAAATAAAACTTCCTCCTAATCAAAGTAATCGCGGCCCACAGTGTAAAAAAAAAATGAATATTGTTTCTTATAAAACTCGACACGAAGATTCTATATTTAGAGCAAGGATAAAGTGGACTGTTATGTTGGTTGTGCATCCACAGAGTATTAGTGACGTGAATGAAGCCAAAATTGGTGTAACTGGGAATTGAAAACATTACGTAATTTAAGTTTGCAGGGAGGTTATAATTTGCTCTACGACACTCACCTAGAAACATTGGTTTGAAAAGTTTCATATAAGAGAGCTATTTACACTGAAAGAGTTACCAATCATATTATAAAGGGATAATATTGAACAGGATTGATATACATTCATAATGAGTTTTTCCATTATGCCCCTGCATCATCTTCCTTTAGAATCTATGTTATGCAGAAATGAGGTTTTCTTTATAAAATATAATAACTGATTACCATCAATGAGAGTTGCCTGGATGAGTCAATTGGATGTTGGGCTGCTGGTTGACATTTTGTATCCATCAACGCCATTTTACTGTGTTCACTTAATTATCTCTGTCTCAGACCACCTAGCTGCAAATAGATAACATTTGTTGATATAGTTCTCTGCTATAAGGATTGGAAACCCTGGATAATTATCGAGTGTTTTGCTTGCAGTTATAGATTCAATTCCCTTTGAATCTGTAGTGAGTAACTGGAAACCATTCCAGTGTATTTTCTCCAAGAGACCCTAAAATTCGCCGAGTCACAAGACGTTAAACGTTCCTACTGTTTAGAAGAAAGGAAAGTAGTTTTTCGTCAACTTTGTCTGAATTTCTAAGAAATCAATGTGACCTTGACAAGATTTTTGAATAGTAAAGCCACCCACACATCTTTAGTCATCCAGTAGATTTGATTCCCTATCAAATGTTAATTAAGTAAAATAAGAAAAGAAGTATTAACTGTACTGCTCAAATATAGCACAGGCTTCAGCTCACGACTTATTGATGAATAGACGACATTCCAGCTGTTTAGCCACTGTCCTCCTCTCCGTGATGTAAGAAGGTGTGTTTACAGGTGAAAATAGCTAGCTTCATGCTTAACTGAAGGAACATTCCTTGTGGCAAACTCTAGTTTTGAAAGTACAATGTTATGCTCTGATAAATATATTTAATGGTCTCTTGTCTTGATACAAACTCGATAGCTGAGTGTTTCAGGGTTGCATTCGACCATGAAATGATGACATGCTGTAAAGTCTGTAGTGAGTTATGCTTTCACTAACCATCCGTATTTTTCCTCGCTTACATAGACAATTTTATTAGCACATACATCCAACTACATAACCTACTGTCTCTTGCTCATGAGTGAGCAGCCTGTTTATTTGATCTGTTACGTTTCTGATAGCCTTGATGCTTTTGACGTAATTGTTGTTGGTTAGTCTGTCACATGACCCAATTGCTTGCTTAATATTGCTTTGGCTTTTGGGCGCGAGTATTTTTCATACTGGTATATATTTTAGCCACTCGGACGCAGTGGGAAACTAACGAAATTTCGTTGCCTGACCGTGTGACCAATTTCAGCCAATCAGAACAGCCGCCTAGGAACTGCTTTCTGGAGCCTGTCTTCTTGTATAAAAGAATTGATGGCTTAACATTACAGCAGAGAGAAAGACTGCTACCAGCAGCTTGGCTACTCAGCTAGTCGATGTCTCTCTCTCTCTCTCTCACCCTCTCTCATTCTATCACTCTCTCATCTTCTCTCTTCCCCTTTCTTCCACAGCCTACCGAACACATAGACGCACATTTAGGGTTTCATAGAGACTTACGCACACATAAAATGCAGAGAGATCTGTACACACACACTCACAATATAGCGAGAATCCTGTGTCAATCTTTGGAAATGTAAATTTGCTGCAACTTCTTCATTCTATGGAAACGTAATTTTCCAGTAATTTATGTAAGTGAATAAATGGATGTTTATGGAGAATCCCTGTCTTTCTCTTTTGGGTTTTTGATTCGACACCTACAACAAACTCTTTAACCACGTCAACATTCACACATAACATACGCATCCTATTCGCTTCAAGTCCCTCAATTTCTCATCAGAAATATATTTAATCCATCCTCCAAGATCCCAAACTAAACACTTTGCACAGTCTTTCCTCCCCCAAAACTACAATGCACTGGATGTCCTCCTCCACCCACTTTATTCCTGCCGACATCGAACATCAACCACATCAATCTTACCAGTAATGGTGGCACTGCAAAAGTCATGGGCACTCTTCCTCCTCCACTGACTATCTTACTTTTAAAATGTTAGAATTCTGATTAATCCCTTAACAATGTGAGAAATCGTCATGCGCATATCTTCGGGACACATATAAAATATTATAATGATGTACTATGTTCAGAAATTTAAGGATTGTTCTTCGGGATAACAACGATAATGGATAATAGATAATTTTTTTCTTTTCATTTCCTACATACCAACAGAAAAATAGACATCATCCAATCTTGTTGGTAAAATAAAGGAATAATAATTACATGGAATGTGGTTTGAGAGGACAGGTTTGAACTAGTATAGAATTCAAACATAGTAAATGTAACAGATCTTAATTTACAACACCAATCAAGGCAAGTTTGCACAAATGTGTTTGTGAGAATGTACATAGATATTTTCGTGCTTTACAAAGTCAATTGACTAATGTGTTGTAGAAAGTGTTATAGAAAATACTTGTGTTAGTAAAATCAAAATGTTTACAAGCAGATAATGGGTAACAGCAAATAGGAAACGTATGTGTTTTCGAACTGGAGAAGGTATTCTGTTGAGACAATGTCAAGGTAAAAGTTAACTGCTACCAAGAGAGTGTAAAAGGATACAGCTTAACCATGGCTGCCTGTTACGGCTGAGACAGTAAGAGACCGACAGCAGTTTTACTTCTGTTTAAATAGCCAAAAAATGGCTCACAGACTACTAGTCTCTGATTGGCTAAAATTTCTGGTTTAAATAAAATAACATATGTGAAAACAGTGAACGAAAATGTTGTCTGTATAAGGTCGCTACAGTATCAGAAAGTGCTGGCAATGAACATTTATCAATATTAGAACTCACATTTACTGATGATGTTGTAATTATCAATATCTATATAGAAGCAGCACAAACCCTATAAATCACATCATAAACATTGCAAAAACCATATGATTAAAAATTACTTGTCATCCGCCCCCTGGGATCAATAAAATAAGTACCAATCATGTACTCAGGTAACCTCTATCAACTATAATCCTTTTTTTAAACAGATATGTACAAAAATATTAAGACAAAATAATATACTCAAAAATTACCTTAATAAAATATTACTCCTAAAGTTCATGAATATTAATGATTTGCGTGATTGAATCATCTTACCTTCTTTGTAAGGATTACCTCTTCGTCAGTTTATACAATACTACAGCCCCACGAGCCAAAATGTGAAAGCTTTAATGTGGTCACTTGATCTTCTAGAAATAGCAGTTAAATTTTCCCCAAACCATGCCATATAGTCTTAAAAAAGAAACAGCACATTGGATAATGTACTCTTTGATACACTATGCCTTAAAATGGACAAGATGGTCCCAGCTGCAACGCCTTTGATTACAGGTTTACTCGATTAGAGTTAATATACGGTTAAAGAATAACAATAACACTACAGGCCAGCATGTTGTCGCTCGACCTGTTAGAAAGAGCAACCAAATCTCCCTCAAATCACACCTCTACTGTCATAAATGCCTTTAATCATAGGTCTGCTTAATCAGGGCCGACTTGGGGAAAAACAACATAGTGGCTGTTGAATAAATGAATATTTAAAACTATCCTATTGTCCTTAATAGTCATTATAAGGCATGTTATATAATCTCGATCAACTTTGGGATGTATATTTTTCGGGAGTGCGGTTTTCTATCTCTGTATGGACGTTTCATTTCATGTTTTCGATACATATATCTACAGACTGAGGATAAACAGTTAAAGATGGAGAAACACCCCCTTCCATATTCCTTGAAGACATACAGGTACTATTTAGGAAGCTTTATGCCTGATCGAGAAGACGGAAAGAGTGATTAAGTGGATGCACTGGAAAGCCTACTTCATCGAGAATGGGACTTTTGGAACACCTATAGACAGATACGGATTTAAAATAAGGAAGTGGGCCCCTTCAGATGAAAGACCTTGAGAATTTTGAATCCGACATCATTAATATGATAAAAAAAGGCAAGATTTCAACATTGTAGCAACCCTTTCCCAAAAGCTTTGAACAACTACATGAGACTATTTAAGCAATCTCCCAACGTACACATTCTTGTGGATAAAACAAAGAACATGTAGTAGGAATATTGGCACAACTTGAAACCCCAACTCAGATTTTGCCAATGGAAAATTCCTATCCTATTTTTGTTTTAGGCCAGTGGGTGCTCTCCTGTCAGTTGTCCCAAAATGATCTATCTTCTTGGCGACCCTTATAAAAAGAATACACAGCCACTTTCACCAGAGAGATGCTGCAGCCTGGCAGGGTTTGTAGTATCGGTCGTTCTCTCTCACTTTGTCTCCCTTTCTTACTGGCTACTCTGTCTTTCTCAGATAGTTTA
The DNA here is from genome assembly GCA_027124095.1 of Muusoctopus leioderma. Taxonomy (NCBI): domain Eukaryota; kingdom Metazoa; phylum Mollusca; class Cephalopoda; order Octopoda; family Octopodidae; genus Muusoctopus; species Muusoctopus leioderma. Next base: position 3,320 of record JAOPJM010469782.1, on the reverse strand, counting down.
ACACTGCTATCATCTATCTCAACAAGAGTATCAAGTTACTAAGGACAACTGCTTTCTGTACAACTGTAGAAAGTGACCACAAACAAACGAACACACAGACAGATTAACAAGCCAAAAACACCCACAAACGAAAAAACAAAGATATCACATAAATACATATTATATTATTATATATTAATGAACTCTTTTAATTGTCTTTTCCCTCGACCATCGCAGTCGAGTTGTTTGATATTATAGCAATTGAATAATGAAGGATTTGTTTTTTTCTAACAACTTCGAATCTCATCTCTTTATTTGCTACACTGGTGACTCCAACGTTAACCACATCTAACATAACTTTATTATTTGCCATACTGGTGACACACTGACATGCATTCAATCATGATAACCTTATTGTTTGCATCATGCTATAAACATATACAAACTAGACATCACAATACACAATAGGATTTTAATGAATAACATTACCAAAACCAGCCCTGCAATATACAATACCATAAACACTGAAGCGAGAGAACTTACCACTCTGATAAGAATAGAATACCACATAGATCACTTCACCATGTGATTCCTCCACATTACCCTTCAGGACTACAAGCCCAATTTCCTCGCCAGCCCTAAATGTAGGTTAATAAACCTTTCCAAAAGTGAATTGGTCATAGTCAGTAAGCGCATTCTCGACACCAATAACCTGAAATAGAAGCGCTATGAAGTTAGATTAATGGAACTGCAGCATTGCTGCAATCAAGTTGGATTAATGGAACTGCAGCATTGCTGCAATCAAGTTAGATTAATGGAACTGCAGCATTGCTGCAATCAAGTTAGATTAATGGAACTGCAGCATTGCTGCAATCAAGTGGTTCCATGGCATTGAAAGCAAAGCTGCCAGCAAATTTACCCAATTTGATATTGTGAATTTTTACACATCCATATCGAATTCCCTCCTGAATGCCCTGCACTTCGGGAAACAATTTGTTACCATCAGCGACCTCGATATTAAAATAGTAATGAACTCCAGGAAGTTACTGTTATATCAGGACCATTCCTACTGGATCAAAAAGGAGGGAGATCCACTGTTCGACATCTCCATGGGCGGCTATGATGAGGCTGAGGTGGCTGACCTTGTGGGCAGGGTCAGATTAACCTTGTAGTAACAAGAATAGCATATGCTACGGGCACATCATTTTCAAGGGCTCCGTGCTAAATGCTTGCAAGCTATTAATTCTGATTCAGGGCCTCTGCACATGCTCTATTCCTATAGCACTATTCTCCCTTCAACTTTTATGAACAACTGGGTGTTTAAGATTGATCCAGCTTGTCATCTCGTGCAGATGCAACAAAAGCACTTTTACACAGCTGTTTCATTGGGTTCTACTCCAGATATATCTAATATAACCCAGCTGACTTTGACTGCATACTATGTTTCGCCATCTGGGCCAGTTGAAGGGTTTGTGAAGTTTTTCAATATGGAAGGCCATAGTGAGGAACTGCTCGTTCAATATTTACTTGATTTTTAAAAGGTAAATGGCATTAATATAAAAGACTGCCGTGGTCAAAGTTATGACAGTATCAGCAACATGAATGGCCACACCATAGATAAATTCAGAAAAGACCTGATAGGCATTTCAAGGAGTTTATCTTAAAATATAACTATCTCCACCAACCTAAAGATAGCTAATTTCTTAGACATTTCATTAGATATTAAGACAGATAAACACTACCCCAATAGGAAGCCAACTGAGGAGACAGTATATATCCAAAAGAACTCCAATCATCTCCCAGCTATAATTAGGAATCTAGTAGCAGGTATAAACAGGAGAGTCTTCAACTTATCCTCCGATAGGGAAATTTCCGGTAGGATAGCCCCCTACTATAACGAGGCTCTAGCCAGGAGTGGCTTCAGTGAGAAGTTAGTTTATAAGGAGAATCTTCCATTCCCTTGCACCTGAGGAGAACCAGAAGGCAGAAAGTAATCTGGTTTAAGCTATCTCATAATTTAGATGTCACTGCACAAATATTGCTTGGAACTTCCTGTCTCTTGTAAGGCACCACTTACTGATCACACATAAATACCACAAACATTACAATGCACATAATGTTGAAGTTAACTATTCTTGCCTAGAAAACATAACTTCCATAATTACACGCCACAGTTGAAAATATACATCTACACACTCCCAACACACTTGCGATTGCCGAAATCAAGCCACTTGCCGCTGAGAGGATTTTACCTTTCAAAGGCCATGGTATATAGAGTTACACTCATTCTACCAGATGGTATCCAGTGGAACTCTACGGGGCTTACCACCAATTACTTCAAAGGATGGTGTAACCAACCTCAAAACTCCTTTAGGTTCAGGGAAGAGTAAACTCCACTTTCCTGTTCCATTTCATTTGGAGGCTTAAAGATCAAGGACATGACAACTGTACTGTAACCTGGAGCATTGTCGATAGGGCCCGTCCATACGCTAGTGGATTACGTAATTGCAGGCTCTGCCTGACTGAGAAACTGCATATCCTGAAGCAGCCCATAGTATCCCGCAACAAAAAAAAACCCGAGTTGATCTCTAATTGCCATCACAGATGAGCGTTTGCTTTGGGTGAGCTACAAACAACTGATCTGGAGAATGACAGGGAAAAAATCAAGGAGTTAACTCCCTTACTGACGAAAATTAATCTCGGCCAAGTTGCTTACCTCTATACTGTAGTAGCGCCTTCACAATCTAATAACGTCTTGCAGTGATTTTATCATGTGACCTGGCACATCTAATAGGAACCCAGTCTACCAGCGACCAGTAAGGAACGTGGCCAAGGATTCACTTAATGCAGACATCTGATTGATTAGATATGTGCTTTTGTGGCTAAGAAACTGAGTAATGGCCGTGTAAGTCATTAACTGCCTATCTATAAACACACACATGTATGTATGTATATATATATATTTAGCGGGGAGTTCAAATGTGTTCTTGTTGATCGGCTATCGCCCCGCTAGTCGATAGGCCGACGTAAACATGGTATAGTAGGCGAGTGACGCCGGAAGGAAGAATGGTGGTGGAATGCGTCGGTGATAAATACAACGTCGCTGTATCAAGTGACGTGAAAGTGGAGGAAGAAAGAGTAAGATAAGTCTATTTACAAAGGATGTTTATTTACAAAGAAATATACATTCTCCGTTAAGTAACGGAGAATGAAAGGTAAATAGAACATGATGATAGTACACGACATAGAAAGACACAGAGGTGCATGTATGTAAGCAAGTGAGTGCATATGTGAGTGTGTCTGTGTGCGTGTGTTCATTAAAGGGGTTTGTTCCGATCGGC
>JAOPJM010469470.1:0-10999 GCA_027124095.1 Muusoctopus leioderma | reverse complement strand
TTTGAACTCAGAGCGCAGTGAGACAGAAAGAATACCGTAAGGTATTCTGTCCGACATGCTAACGACTCTGCCAATTCACAATAATACTAATAATAATAATGATTTCTTTATTGGCCACAAGGGCCTGAAAACATTAAGGACAGGATACAAAATAGAATGGTACAAAGACAGTGAGGGATTACATAAAATGCGTGTAAAAAGAAATAGCAAAATCAATGAAATAACAATAAAATTACCAACAACGAGATTCCTCAATAGGGGGGAGCACCACCCAGGGGCAACCAAGGAACCCCACACATCCCGGAAACCCCGATCACCAAGGGCAACACAGGCTAGTGCTCCTTTCTTCTCCAATGGTTTCTAATATAGACACAATGCCAACAACCCCAGTAATTGACTGGTAATAATGAGGTAGAGTTTGATAATGGAGTTTGATAAATAGAGAGAGAGAGAGGAAAGAAAAGAAGAAAAAACTTCGCTAAAATTATTAAACAGAAATTCTGAATGTCAACTATTGCTGCCCAGACCTGCATTAATACATTCCCTCGGCCGTGACCAGTTACGTAATACAAATTCATCGACGTGTTTACAAATACTGAATGCTTCCGATTTGGCATTCAGATATATTTCTGGTTCCAGTGAGTTTTTCAGGATTAGTTTTTTTTTCAGCTGTGCAGAGGCCACACCTTTTGCTGTCATTTACATAGCGCCTGCATTTTTCAACATTCCTCCAACTGATATCGTAATTCGCAGCATTTAAAAAAAAATAACAGATGTAATTTGAGAGTTTTGTTACATTCTGCTTTTCAATGTTTCTGAAGGAAGAGGTGTGGTTGTCAAATCTTCTTTGAACCGCCCTTCTGTTATACGAATATAGCGTTTCAGAGACGTGCCGAGGTTCGGGTTTATAGATTTAATGTCCGCCTCATATGCAATGGCCTTTGTATTACAGAATCCATTCAGAGGGCATGTGGTGTTGCCCTTACATGAGCAACCGACGTCAGTGGGTTAGGCAGGCTTATATGATATAATTTGCTTCATGGCGGTACAGCTGAAACTAACTTTAAGAGTGTGCCTATTGAATAGTTTCCTAAATCTATGGTCACTGAGAAAGTGCTTATCTGTTAACCTTAAGAAGGCTTAACATTTAGCGAGGAGGGCTAAGGCTGGGGATGTAGCAAACTTTATCCTTGAATCCGCTCGCTTCAAGGGCGTCGTAATAGTAAGGTGCTGCTCTATCAAAAATCACTTTACTAGAGGACAGATTCGAAATCCTTCTACTGACATTATTTACTAGGTTTTTAAATACTAAAGGTATGTGGCAGAACCCGTGTTTATGAAAATAAGCTTTTTATTTGGGTTGCTAAAGTGTTTATATGAGCTAGTACTTAAATATAGTGTGACATCCAGAAAATTAACTATTATTAAGTTTGTCCCTATAGTAATTTTAAGGCCGGAAGATCTGAATATTTGGATTATGTCCTTACATAGCTTGTCTAAATTATGCCCATTTGCGTGTTAGAGATAGCTAACACGTCATCTCTGTACAGGTAAAAACAACAGAGGGTTTTTTTATTTTATTTAAGGTAGCTAATATGTATAATTCTGTGAAATCGCATATAACTACGCTATCAAACGACCCTATGCTTACGTCAATGGAACTGTCCAGATCAGATCTCTAGACTCAGGCCGAGCTCTTGTCAAAAAGCAGAGTCTTCCTTTTGAGCATTATAATTTCTATGTCATTATCGTCTATTGTGCTGTAAATTCTAACAAAATATAGTACCTTGTTTAATGACTCTTTAGAGATCAAAGGATAAAAGTTTACGATATCAAACTGTGCAAATCTGGTATTGCTTTTATTAGTAATTTTATCGAACGAAGATATGACTACATTAGTATTAATCAATTGGGCGAGTTTGGTAGCTATCCCGATATTATGATTAATCATCCTTAGAATTTCTTGCTAACTAATCCGATCTCAGATTTAGCTAGGTTTATCAACCTACATTTATGGTTAGAAGCAAAGTTATTCTTATGATCCTTGATTGTGATTAACGTATTACGCTTAGTTATTGTTTCTAATATGTCATCAATATTTATCCTTACCGCTATGTTCTTTGCTTCTCTGTTTATGTAGTTATAGACCTGTAGGCCGGCTCTCATATAGTTTTGTTCACGCCATTACTGATTTGCTGTTTTTATAAGTTATTGTCTACCTCGTAAAGGTTCTTAGTCTTATCAGAGAATAACAGGGCATTTTAAAAGACTTTTTGGGGGGTTGTTATTGTCGATTCTGAGCTTATTTTGGAAGGGGTTATAGAACTTACGGAATTTAAGATTTGATCACAAATCCAGGAGGTCTGACTGGGATTTTTCCCGGTCTTTGATCTTTGGTGATCATCTCCGTGATTATATATTGAAGTTTTTGGTGTCCCTACATGGTTGTGCAGAATCATAAAAGTATGCCTTTCATCTCAAACGTTTAACGAGGTCTGCCATCTTCTCAAGAAGTCTCCTAGCATACTGCTCACTCAATAATAGAGTCGGTATGTTTTTTTGTTTATAGTAAAATCATATTTACTATAATATTTTTTTATTGAGAGACACCGACGGTATAAGGCAGCCGTATCTGATAAGTGCTCAACCACTTTGAGCATCTTTGAAACTATTAGTAACATGGATTGACTGGTTTCTATAATAATAATATATATATATATGTGTGTGTGTGTGTGCGTGTGTGCGTGTGTGTGTGTGTGTGTGTGTGTGTTGTGTGTGTAAGGTTCTTCACTGAAGAAATCGTTTTATTTTTCGCTGGAGCTGTCCTTAAATGCCATTTGGTTAAAATATTTTGAAGCCAGTTGCAACTGTTATACGCATTATTATACCGCTCGACTCTATGGGGGGAAATGCAACACTACTGGCTTCGTTAAATCCCTATTTACTTCACAAGTGAACTAATCGTTCTCCTGTTAGACGCCTCTGGGTTTATGGTGTATGTACTGCTGTTCGAACGGAAGTTTGTGGAGATGAACATTTTACACTTTACCCCCCCCCCTCTCTCTCTCTCTCTCTTTCTCTCTTATAGGTTTCCACATTTTAATAGACTGCTACACGCAGTATTATACCACTTATTATAAGTTTGTGGAGATTAAGATTTCACGCTTTACCTACCCCCCCCTCTCTCTCTCTCTGATAGGATTCCATATTTTAATAGATATTGATATTTCATTTGTTTACTTCTTTCATTGTACATTAGGCTTAGGTACGATAGCACAGCAGTGGTTAGCGAACTGCAGAGAGAAGTAGAGAACGCATCATGGTGGATACGGCAGAGGGCCTGTAAAGGGGAGTCCAAAGCTAAGAGTAAAGTACAAATTGTCAGCAAATCGTAAAACAAAATAGTCTCTGTGTGTATAATAGCGTGCTTTCGTCTGTACCTGATTTGGTGTGCTGGCTGCACGAATGACAGGGAGGAATAAACAGTGCTAAAATGTGTACCAAAAGAACACGGACATTCCCTGGTGGCATCATGTTGGTCGACACCACTGGCGTTAGAGGTACTGTCAAAAGATACCGAAATTTTTGTGGTCTCCAGTCGGCAGCTGAAGATTATAACCTACAGTGCAAGCTGTATGTAGAATAATAATAAAATGCAATATTTTCAATAGCGGTAGTGTTGAAGTTAAGCTCACTGTTATCTAGTTACAGATTCATTTTAAACTTTATTACAATCGTTCAAAATTTGATATACTATCACATACATAAACACACATGCACACACACACACATGCACACACATACACACATGCACACACATACACACATATATGTATGTATGAGTTTTATTTTTGAAGCTGAAAACATTCCAGAAGTGATCAGAAGTCAGGCTATTCGAATAAATAGATTTCACAATATTTATAGAATTATAAATCATATTTGTAAGCAAGCAACAAATATGCATAAAAATAATACTGCTGGAAGGAATAATAACAAAATAAAACAATCTAGATTAAAGAAGGAAGTATCACACATATTAACCATATTTAAAGTGTGTTATATCAATTCTCAAAAGAAACAAGGAAAAAAGAATTACATGTCTGAAGGGGATGACATAATCATCTATTAGTAAGATTGAGAATCAACATCTCACATAAATGACCTAACGGTTAACTTTAAAGAAAAAAGCAATTATGATTCTAATATTAGTCGCCGTTTACGAAATGTATTTGAAAATATTTAAAAACTAAAAAATAAGTCTCTTGTAGCGTGGGACCTTACTTACAACCAACCAACACATGTCTAGTAAGTTTGTGATGTATATTCACTCTCTTCACTATATTCGAATGAACGTATGCTCAAGTAGGTGATGGCATTTTTAGTCGTACTTCACAGTGTGAAAATATTAAAATTAATACTTATAGCTATATAATCAGTGAAAAAAGTGTTCAATGAAAGGAAGTACTGCGGGAATAAATTTATTTGATTCTTTATCGTGGTCAGTTTTATTTGTGTAGGATTTGCGAAAGAGATTAGTATGAACGCATAGTCAAGAAGGTGATGGTACATGTAGAAATACTGGACAGTGTAAAATTATGAATATTTGTAACAATATCTATGTGGAAAAAAGTGTTTGATGAAAGTGAAGTACTGTGACAATTAATTTATTCAATATTACACAGGTTTCTTTTTCATGGTTTGCTTTATTTGCATTTAATTTGTGTAAGACATTATTCTATTGGCGTGATAAAATTTAAACATTAATTATACAGAATTGATAAGTCTTTTATCAGTTTTAATTTTGTGTGTATAAACTGGAACTTTGAATATCTAAAATAACCTTCTTACATAAGATATATGTAACTTATCGATTTTAAAATGTATATATGTTGACCGTGTATAATGTATATACATGATAAACTTACTGGACATGGGTTCGTTGAGTTAGCAATGTCCCTTGTTATTAGAGACTTAATTTTTATTTTTGATAATTTTGAAATATATTTTGTAAAAAGGTGACTAATATTAGAATCATAATTACTTAAAAAAAATTCAAACATTAGGTCATTTATGTGAGATGTAGATTTTCATTCCAACTAATACTGCAACTCCCTTGATAAATATGACACCTTCTCCAAACGTCTATTTCTTCTTTCCTTCTTTCTGTTGTAAATTGATATAACACATTCCAAATATCGTCAACAAGTCTCATACTGTCTTCTTTAACCTAGGTTGTTTTATTTATTTCATTATTATTATTCCTTCCAGTTGTGTTACTTTTTGTTTCATGTTTATTTGTCGCTTTCAATCAAATATGATTTATATTACAATAAATATTGTGAAGTCTGTTTATTTGAATATTCTGACTTCTGATGATACTGTGTTTATGCAGGGAAACAGGTAGCTGGTCGTAAGGTTTTAATCAAAACTTAAAAGACTCTTAACAAAGGCGAAATTCACATCTGAAGAAGAAACACTACAGGTAACAAAATGTGAAGACCCTCGTTGCGGGACGTGTGATTTGATTGAACAGGGCAAAATCAAAAAGTTCAAGAATGGGAAAGAATTTAAGATTAATGCAAACATGAATTGCAAAGCAAAAGATCTTATCTACTGCATTACATGTCCATAATGCGATGAGAATTATATCGGCCAAAAAAGGACAAAATGAATGGATCGAGTAAGGCTTCATAAACAACAGATCAAGCATCCATCTGTTAGGAATGTTCCATGTAGTAAACATTTAAACATTTGTGGGAATGGGAAATTCAAAATATTCCATTTTTCAAAATATAGGAAGAAAATGAACAATTACGGAAGGAAAAGGAAAAATATTTCATAAAAATATTTAATCCGAAACTAAACCGGAAATAGTGACAACTGCTACCCAACATAATCATCACTTTATGGGGTGCTATGTGTTTTTGAAAAGCTGAAGACTGAAAGATTTTTTCATATGGTTAACAATCTTTAATTTCTGAAAGAATGTCTTTCAAATATTGTGACTGTATTAAGAAACTTTTTTTAAATTTTTAAATATAAATATATATATATATACATACATATATAAATATATACATACATACATACACACACACACACACACACATCATCATCATCATCATCGTTTTTACGTCCATTTTTTCCCTGCTAGCATGGGTTGGACAAGAGATTTCTTGAGGCAGCATTTTACGGTCGGACGCCCTTCCTGTCACCAACCATACTGATTAAGTATGGAAATCACATCACCACATCATGTGGTATGTTCAGTCTATGTGGATGTATGGATGTGTGAGATTAGTGCATGTGGCCTGTGAGGTGTGTATATATAATAGTGTGTTATCGTAGGGTGCAATGTGGAAGGGTAGAATGCAGTCATGTGAATGTGACTATGCTGTTCATGCCTAAGGGAGAGGAGCATCCAAGGTGGAAGATGAGACATTGTTCTTTGTGATAGTGAGAAGCAGGAGAGCCCTACTGTGAAACAACACTACATACTGAGAAGTGGGAAATAGTGTGGGCAGGTGAGTTAAAATGACAAGCAACAGGCAATGCAGGGTTATTTAAGTGGACATCACGCAGACGTTCAGTTAAACAATCTGTATAAGAGACCACAGAAAAGGTATTTAAGACAGTAAATAACATTTCTATATACAGTAATACCTCACTTAACGAACTCCCGCTTAACGAACTTCCGCATTAACGAACAAATTAAAAAACATAAAAACATAAAAATAGAAAAATAGAAAAATAGAAAATTAAATAGAAAAATGCGCGAAAATTTCATTTTTCATTTTTTGCACAAGTGAATGTTCGTTTGTTTGTCCGTTCAGCGAAAACGTAACCACCGTTTCTTACATTGCGTCTATGTAAATTAGACTCCCGCTTAACGACCAAGCACTCAGAACGAATTGGTTCGTTAAAGTGAGGTATTACTGTATATATATATATATATATATATATATATGTGTGTCTGTCTGTATGTTTGTGTCTCTTTATGTCCCGTAACTTAGCGGTTCGGCTTAGAGATCGATAAGATAAAAGTACCAGACTCAAAAAGTACTGGGGTCGATCCGATCGACTTCAAGGCGGTGCCCCAGCATGGCCGCGGTCCAATGACTGAAACAAGTAAAAGAGTAAAAGAGAGTATCCGTACCTTTTCTCTTGATGGTCATAGCATCGTACTCCATATCCTCATCCTCCTCCTCCTCCTCATCATCATCATCTTCGTCATCATCATCATCGTTTTGCCGTGTGGGCAGGCTCTCCTTCAGTAAGTTGATGGCGGAGTCAGCGGGTTCCGGCTCAGGTGAGATAGCTCTCATCTGAACCGCAGGGACCACTGGTTGCGGGAGAGGGACTGAGGGTGTGTGGTACTGTTGTTGTTGTTGTTTTTGTTGTTCTTGTTGTTCTTGCTGCTGCTGCTGCTGTTGTAGATGCAGTCGGCTGATTGGGACTTCGTAGCCATCATGGCGTGCCATCCGCAGGCTGGCTGGCACCGGAGGGGCGGGGCTGGTCGGTGACTCGAGCTCGGGGCTGGTCGTCGGTGACTCGGGCTCGGGGCTGGTCGGTGACATGGGCTCAGGACTCGTCTGCTCGTTGTAACCGTCAACATAATGATCCAGTGATTGCCTTAAAAAATAAATAAACAAATTAATTAATAAATATACAAGGTCGTTAATTAATGGACAAAAACATGGGCAGTTGAGGTAACAACAACAACGAGAAAAACAGCAACAACAACAACAGCAACAATGGCTACAACAACAGCAGCAACAACAACAGCAGCAGCAACGGCTACAGCAGCAACAAGAACAGCAGCAACAACGGCTACAACAACAACAACAGCAGCAGCAACTACAGCAACAACAACAGCAGCAGCAACAACAGCAACAACAGTAGCAACAACAGTAGCAACAACAACAACAACAACAACAAGCACCTCCACTGCTACATGCGTTCACTACCATACACAGTTACACTAATCAATATACACCTGTCTCTCTGGCCTCTCCCTCAACACCCTCTTCAACCACACCAACACCACCATCTTATATTAACTGCCTGTCTGTGCCCATAACACACATACACACACTCAAACACACATCCCATAACACATACACACACTCAAACACACATCCCATAACACATACACACTCATCCCATAACACATACACAAACACACACATCCCATAACACATACACACAAATCCCATAACACATACACACACACACATCCCATAACACATACACATGCTCAAACACACATCCTATAACACATACACACATGAATATTAAAAAAAACTAAAAACTAAAACTAGAATTAAAAAAAAAAATATAAACCCTTCAAGCCAAAAATATGTTAACTCTCTTGATACCAACCCGCCTGAAACCACTCCTGTTTCTATGATATAAAAAAACCATTTGTTTTACAGTGTTCATATTTAATTTTAAACCTTCCATTATAATTTTATGTAAGAAATTTGTTGTTAAACACCAACTGAATAACAAGAAAGTTATTTATTTTACAAAAACATTAATATTAATATCCAATTTAACCCTTTTGATACCAAACCACCTGAAACCGCTCCTGTTTCTATGATAAAAATAAAAAAACAAATTGTTTTAAAGTGTTCATATTTAAATTTAAACCTTCCATTATAACTTTATGTAAGAACTTTTGGTTAAGTTATGTTCCAAACATCAACTTAATAACGAGAAAGTTATTTATTAAATCCCTCCAAATTCTTGAGTATTTTCAAAATTAATTGAAAATCATAGGCGCAGACATGGCTGTGTGGTTAAGGAGATTGCTTCGCAACCATGTGGTTTCGGGTTCAGTTCCACTGTGTGGCACCTTGAGCAAGTGTCTTCTACTATAGCCTCGGGACAACCAATGCCTTGTGAGTGAATTTGGTAGACAGAAACTGTAGAAGCCTGTCATATATATATGTGTGTGTGTGTGTGTGTGAGAGCGTCTGTGTGTTTGTGTTTGTCTCCGTATCCGTCTGTTTACCACCCGTAACTTAGCGGTTCAGCAATAGAGACCGATAGAATAAGTACCAGTCTTAAAAATAAGTACTGGGGTCGATCTGATCATTGACTAAAACCCTCCAAGGCGGTGCCCCAGCATGGCCACAGTCAAATGACTGAAACAAGTAAAAGAGTAAAAGAGTGTATTCCATTAGAAATATGGTAATGAAAGGGTTAACCAATGTAAATGGTTCAAACACCCATTCTCCACCTACCTCTGTCTCCCTGCCCTCCACAGCTGAGAGAGGACTACATGCAATAACTGTGGGCTCTGTCCCTCCACCATAGAACAATTATATCACCTAGATATGTGACACTCCAGCCCAAAATGGAACTTCTATATGGCTGCTTGACCTGCTAGAAATAGCAGCCAAATCTCCCTGTAATCACACCGTGTTGTCTAACTCTTAACATCCTGTAGGACATGGTTCCACATGGCACCACATCATCAAATTAATGCGTATCATTCAAATATATGTGTGGTAAAAGTGAAATATTTTTGTGTGAAAACATCTCAAGCACCTGTGTTTCTTATCTGTTAATTTCATAATAAATAGGCTGTAAAAAAACACAGTTTTTAGGTGTTTCCTTCTCAATAATTACAGGACTTAACATTTTTCAACAGGATGTTAAAAGTTAAATAACAGAGACCACAAAATTATTCCTGTGTCATCTGGTGAGTGGTGTTACTTGATATGTAGAAAAGGAAGTAGACAGGAACACTGGATCACTGTGTTTGTGTGTGTTTGTGTGTGTGTGTGTTTGTGTGTGTGTTTGTGTGTGTGTGTGTGTGTGTGAGAGTGTGTGTGTGTGTGTGTGTGAGTGTGTGTGTGCAAGGAATTGGTACATGATTGGTGCAGAGTTGGCATATTGACAAGAGAAACCAACATTTGAAATGTTATAGAGAGATGTACAGGTGTAGTTAGCTAGCTGTAGGGATGGGACACCCATGAAATGGTGATATCTATGTACTGATTAGATAGCTCACGACGACTTAGACGTAGTCTAGTCGATAGCTTCTATTACATCGGTGACATAATTACTACCGAGGATGGGGGGTAGTGGTGGTGGTGGGATGGGGAGTAGTTGTAGGTAAAGTATGGGAGCTTCTGTAATAAAAAGGGGGGTAGGAGTAGTTCAGGGTGGTGGCGGCGGGTGTTACCTCATCTTGGTAACAAAGGGATTCCCTCTCTCTCTCTCTCTCTCTCTCTCAGGATGTAAGACAGATTATAGGAGGAGGTGAAATGTAAGGAGTGTGATGCAACATGGTTATAGTGAGGTATGAAAGTATTGAACGTGGAAGATCTGCAGAGCATGGAGAGAGAACATGAATTGATGCATGAAAAATGGGAGCACAAGTGAAGTGAGAGGAGAGTGGCTTGGAATTTAAAAAAATACCAGCAAGATGCTGAAAGCAGGAGGGGTAGATGACTGAAGTGGTATGGGTACCACCTGCTGTGTACAGAAGAACAAAAAAGGGGGGGGGGGGTCGACAATTTAACCGCATGGTTTCTTGTGGTTCTGCTGCTCTGGTTTTCTGTGACGAAACTTTCTCCTCCGACCAGAGTTCTAGCCATGGCCACCCCTGTCTTGTTTTCTGCTATATTATAGTTATACATTATATTCAACTATTTTTTTTTGTTTTTAAACCGTCAGGTGTGCAGTTTGAGGGATATTCGGCTGCTATTTCTAGCAGCTCCGATAGACTGCGAAGAGGCTTCCTCGTGTACCCCGTGCCCGTAGTAGAAGAAGGGCCAAGCGAGACACGTGGGGAAAAGGGGTGAGATTTGAAATGAAGATGTGCTATATTGTCTTCTCAGAGACAATATAGCACAAAATTGAGACAAATGGCTTTGGAAAGAATATATATATATATATATATATATATGTATATATTTTCTGAAGTTTGTTATCAAACATATAAGACTGTTATATTAGAGTACTCGATATGAAGAAACGAATTAAT
>JAOPJM010469061.1:0-11000 GCA_027124095.1 Muusoctopus leioderma | reverse complement strand
AATACATTAACATATCTAACACCATCAGTATTATTATAACTAAAGTATTAAACCTTAGACAAGACACACCACTCTACTCTATATAAATACATCAACATATCTAACACCACCAGTGTTATTATAACTAAAGTGTTAAACCTTAGACAAGACACACCACTCTATATAAATACATTAACATATCTAACACCATCAGTATTATTATAACTAAAGTATTAAACCTTAGACAAGACACACCACTCTACATATCTATATAAATACATCTACATATCTAACACCACCAGTGTTTTGATAACTAAAGTATTAAACCTTAGACAAGACACACCACTCTACTTTATATAAATACATCAACATATCTAACACCATCAGTATTATGATAACTAAAGTATTAACCCTTAGACAAGACACACCACTCTACTCTATATAAATACATTAACATATCTAACACCATCAGTATTATTATAACTAATGTATTAAACCTTAGTCAAGACACACCACTCTACATATGGTGGACATGACAATGGTTTTATATTGTAATTAGTTTTTTTTTACTTTTTGTTTTCTTTCTTCGTTAGTTAATTATGAGAGAGAGAGAGAGAAGTCAATTATTGTCTTAAGCTATTTTAAGTATTTCCGATCAAAGATAAATAAATGAAATATCTAGCTACTGCTGTGGAATTTATATATATACACACACACACACACATATATATATATAATATATATATATATATATACTCTTTTATTTGTTTCAGTCATTTGTAGGCCATGCTGGGGCACTGCCTTGGAGGGTTTTAGTCAATCAGATCAACCCCAATACTTATTTTTAAGTTTAGTACTTATTCTATCGATCTTTATTGCCAAACTGCTAAGTTATGGGAGGTAAACATACAGATACGGAGACAGACGCACACACACACACATAATATATATATACACGATGGGCTTCTGCAGTTTCCGTCTATCAAATCCACTCACAAGGCATTGGTCGGCCCGAGGCTATAGTAGAAGACACTTGCTCAAGGTGCCGCGCAGTGGGACAACCTGAAACCACGTGGTTGCGAAGCGAACTCCTTAATCCCACAGCCATGCCTGCGCCTATGCATGCATGCAAAAACTCATTGAATATTTATATAAATAAATATTCATATGATTATTTATATATGTAATAGGTACAGGCATGGCTATATGGTTAAGAAGTTCCCTTCGTAACCACGTGGTTCCAGGATCTATCCCGCTGCATGGCACCTTGGGCAAGTGTCTTCTACTATAGCCTCGGGCTGACCAATGCATTGTGAGTGAAATTGGTAGACGGAAACTGAACGTAAGCCCATTGTACATGTGTGTGTGTGTGTGTGTGCTTGCGTTTGTTTCCATGAAGTCTTCATTATTGACATCACTTGGCTGCCGGTGTGCGTTTGTTTACATCCTGCATAAAACAATAGGCCGGCAGATTAGCGGTTCAATGGTTGAAGATCCGTAGCAAAAACTACCTTACTAAAAATAAGGGTTGGTGACAGGAAGAGCATCTGGCTGTAGGATACTGGTCCAATATAAATTTTTCTTTTTTTATATACCCCATCTTGTGATGCACCTGGACATCAGTGATGTTACCTAGAGTCATCAAGTGTTTTGGGTCTTACACCATCAGCCACCCTCTCCCAGATGATCAAGCCCTGGCTTGTGTCCAAGTAGCACAATCCCATCCATGTCTCACTTCTCATCCACAGTCACATTGAAGAAACTTCTGCTGCCTCAGTGCCTAACTTCATGGCTCCTGTGATGCCCAGCACATTGTAGGCTCTGCTGAGGGACTGGCCTGCAAACCCTCTACATCCCACTTCACTCACCACCTGTTATACACAAATATATATATTATCCTCGTGTATCTTTATCACACCTCAAACCATTCTATCTCTCCTCCATCACAACATGTAGCTTAGCATTGGTTCTTGTCCATACTCAACTACCACCATCTACTTATCCACTTATCTCTTAGGAGTCATTTGGTGCTCTCACTTACTGCCTACCTGATGCTATCCATTATGTAATCTCCCTACCACCTCTGATACTATCTCTCCTACCCTGACATACCTGTGATACACCTATACTGCTGTTACTCATAGCTTCCTACCCTACCAAACCCTGATATGTAGCTACCACTATCTTCACACATTTCCTCTCACATCACTGCTTCACCCCCACCCCCCCCATCATATTCACTTTTCCTGCTCTTCCCTCCCCCCTCCAAAGAATAGAGAGTACATAGGACTCTTTGGCTTGCAGGAGACATCCTGCTCCCACGACCATCCAATCAATCAATGCACCCCACCACACCTGACCTCTCACCCTCTATTTCACACTCTTCTATTTCTATTTTACACTCAGGTCATGTTTGTCCTTCAAAGGATGGAAACTATGTAGAGTAAAGAGGACTCTTTAGCCTGGGGGAGACCAAGGCATCCTCTCTAGTGTTGGTGCCATGATAAAATGCACCAAGTACACTGTAAAGTGGTTGACGATTGAACGGAGAAAACGTAGGGTAGAGAGGGCTCTTTAGTCCTGTCATAGGCATGACAACCTCTCTATTGTTGGTGCCACAATAAAATGCACTAAATACACTCTGTAAAGTAGTTGGTGATAGGAAGGGCATCCAGCCGTAGAAACCAAGCCAAATGAAACATGAGCGAGATGTGGGCCGCCGACCTGTCTTAGGAGAGTGGTGATTCCTATCAAGAATCAACTCAGGCTGAAATTACCCGTCCAACCCATGCCAGCATTGAAAATGGATGTAAAACAAGGATGATGATGATATATATATATAATCTACGACCATTTCATGTAGGATGTCATCATACACACTTTATTTAAATTTGAATTCAAATTATTTTGTCATAAGAAAACTTTATTAAAGAAAACGTTTGTAATATATTTAAAAAAAAGCTGAAGTATAAGATTTAATTACATTCTTTTAATGGTACGGTTTTAAACTGGTTAAAGGCAATTTAAAAAAAAAAAGAAACCAATTTCGACTGCTTCATCAAGGATTTACCCCTCCTTAGAGATTTGGCAAAAACTATCATATAAGAGTAAGGGAAAGGATGAAGGACTAACAAACTTACAAAATAAAATATTTATATCTATACTTCATTAATTAAGATGATTAATGAAAGAAACTAATTATTTAATCTTTATGACCTTAGTGAACCCAAATATTTTGTAATATTCCTTGTTTCTAATATTGAATATAATATTGATGTAATAATTTAGTTATGTTTGAAGGAACTAAATAGTGGGGTTTTTAAGTATTTATAAATAAAAACAATAATAGGGAGGCTAGATTCTCTATGTTAATAGATAATCTGTGATTGATGTCGGCAGAAAAAGTCTGCAATAAAATCAATTCATCTAATGATAACTAATATATTTAGGGGATTTATTTTGTTATTAATGAAGTGAATAATTAACAGACAACATATGGGTTGTCTGTTAATCCTGTGTTTGCTAGCATTAATTAATATATGTAGTTTTTTGTTTTTTACTAAGAATCCAAAGGATGGAAACTGGTAACTTTGTACTTTTTACACTATTTGATGTTTTAAGTATAGAGAATGAAAATACAAAAAGATTATGATATGAGAAATTATTTTGCGATTATGATATCAAGTTTGTTAGTTTGTCTCAATCCTTTCTCTCACAACCTTTGCAATCTGATTGGTTTATTTCAGCACCAAAGAAGCACTTGTTCACACTAAATATCAATTAAGGTTTATGTGATATCTCAAATATCCTCAATTCTGCATTCTGTGAAAGATATGCCCCTGCCAATAGCAATAAGAACTAATGCTTCCTTACCATAGTATAGAACAGATTATTTTCTATAAGTTCTTCAAAGACTTACATTTTGAGCACCAGAGTTCAATTCTTGTTTACCCGTAAGCTAAAAGTCTCCAGTTTACCCAATTGAAAATGTCTTTTATCATAGGATACTCCGTGTCCTCCCTCTCCTGTAGGTGATAGTGAATTTATGAGTTTGGAAAAGTTTGTATGCCATGGGAAGAAGAAGAATCTGACGTTTCGGGAAATATTCTTTGTCTGAGAGAAAAGAAATATTTTGAAGTAGAGAAGAGGTGGCGTGGAGAAGATTGGGAGATTACAGGTTCGGAGAGAAGAAAAGCAGGAGGAGTGGCCGAGTAGAAGGTAAAACAGGAAGCTATCTAATCTGCATGTGTCTGTGTGGCCAACAGGAGTGCAATAGGGTGTGGCTTGGTAGCTCTGGTCTGGTGAAGTGCAGCATCCATAATAGATTGAGGGTAGCCATGATTGAAGAAGAATTAGTGTTGCATCTCCTCAGATTCAAGGTGGAAGTCGGAGTCCTTGCTGCAAAGTCGGGGGGGGGGATATAGCGGCAGATTTGGTCTGTGTATGGGTGGGGGTGGGTGAGAGGAAGAATAGTTGAGATAGGAGTGAGCTTATGGACAACGGAGGTGGACAGGTGGATGTTGTTGCTAGAGATAGAAGTGAAATACATAGTAAGTAACTACTGTAAAATGTATTTGTGTGTAGTGAGTGCTTCTAAGGTGCTGCTGTATTGAGAAATAATTTATGAAGATCAAGTGACTCGAAAGTCGTAAGCCCAACTTGGAGGTTTGCAGTCATAACTGATTCCAGAAGAACTGTAAACACTGGAACTCTCAAGAGCTGCTGCACCTTCACAAGAAGAAGAAGCTGCAATGAAACAGAAACCTATTATCATATTTAATAAGGAACGGAACATGTTTACAGACAAAATGGGTTCAAAGTAGGTGTAAATGGTATTCAAAGGAAACTTAAAAGTATTTGCCAAGTGGTTCCATACCATTAATTTGTATGTGTGAACCAAGTGGTAGTTTGTAATGTTGTACTTTACTATTGAAGTATTTATTCTTTCTAATGGCTGGAGTTAAACTGAATCCATCAACTCCTGCACTCCACCTATACATGGTGTTATAAATAAGAATTACACTATAATTTCTAATGTCCAATGTTAAACTGAATCTCCCCAACTCATGTATTCCCCCTATACATGGTGTTATAAATAAGAATTACACTATCTTAAAATGAAAGAAAAAAAAAAAACAAAGAAAAATGTTGACACTGGAGAATGAATGGAACTTTTTACCATAATTTCAATGTGATATATTACTACAATATTACAGTTTA
Source organism: Muusoctopus leioderma (assembly GCA_027124095.1). Lineage (NCBI taxonomy): Eukaryota > Metazoa > Mollusca > Cephalopoda > Octopoda > Octopodidae > Muusoctopus > Muusoctopus leioderma. The sequence goes on along the minus strand of JAOPJM010469061.1, from coordinate 5,801 downwards.
TATTGTCTCATACTGTGTTTTTTTCCCCGTTGATATTTCCAGTACCCCATTAGCTCAAAACAGGAAAGGTAGTCAAGTGAGTTATGACACCAGAACTACAAAAGTTCTCTTCCTAGGTTTGGTGTCTTCACTTTCTCATATTTGTTACAACAGCCATGGGTGACAAATCAGTTATGATGTACATGCTATCATTACTGTCTTTCTGTCTCTTCTTTTACCCTTTTCTGACGAATTGTAGTGCACCTGAGCACTGTATACAATAAACTCATTATTATGCCTTTTTTACAGTGATAGTGACGTATCTGAAGTAATGGCCTCATGTCTTTAACCCTTTTCATTACCAACCCGCCTGAAACTGCCCCTGTTTCTATGATAAAAAAAAAAACATTTGTTTTAAAGTGTTCATATTTAAATTTAAACCTTTCATTATAATTTATGTAAAAACTTTTGGTTAAGTTATGTTCCAAACACCAACTTAATAATGAGTAAGTTATTTTACTAAATTTCTCCAAATTTTTTTTATTTTCAATTAATTTTAAAAATCATAGGCAGTGTATTTCATTAGAAATATGGTAATGAAAGGGTTAACTGGGAATTGAAAACACAGCTCACCAACAGCTTAACTCTTACTCTATGGTACCATGAATGTATCCAATATTACAGGATGGATATATTTAATATGATTATACAAACTAAATACAGTGGAAGCTGCTTATTGTGATCACTTTGGGACGGAGCCTTTTAGATAACAATAACCAGCTGATGACATTAAGCAGAGGGTATAAAAATATCCTGAGTGTGTTTGGGACCCATTAATTTTGATAACAATAACCGTTTGATAACATTATCTGTGATTATAATAACTGGCTTCCACTGTAGTAAAATGACAATGATGACTCCCCACCCCCGCCAAGTAATATTAGACAAATTTAACTATAGGGAAGCTTTAAAGATTTCATTTCAAAATAAAAATTAACGATGAAAAATATCCTACCTTGTTCGGTGTTGTCAGTTGTAGATGTACCTGCCCTGTTTGTAGAAATCTCATCCAATTCTATATTGACAGCGTAAGGATTTTGAAGAAGATTGTAAACGCGGCGTACCTCAGAGAAATCACCTGCTTCAGCTGCTTTTATAGCGTTCTCTGCGATATAGTTGCGGAGTATAAACCTACAGTATAAAGTACACAGCTGACCGTTATAAAATATTAGTTATACAGCTGACCATTACAAAACACTAATTATACAGCTGACCATTACAAAACACTAATTATACAGCTGACCATTACAAAACATCATTTTACGTCCGTTTTTCCATGCTTGCATGAGTTGGACAGGTCCTCTCAAACATAGCATCTCACCACTTCTCTCGATCCTTCCTGAGATCTGCTTCTATCACCTCTGCCCATGCCAATGCAATCTTCTATCACCTCTGCCCATGCCCATGCAATCTTCTATCACCTCTGCCCATGCCAATGCAATCTTCTCTCTTGCACAATACATATAATTCCTCTTATATCCAGTTTTTCTCTAAACTCATTGGTGCCTCATCATTCATGCACATTAACATTACACATCCAGTGGAGCATACTCGCTTCATTTCTTTTCAACCTTCGCACATCCCCTGCATTCAATGCCCAAGTTTCGCTACCATGCAACATCACAAACATTAATTATATAGCTAACTGTAACTAGGAAACATACAGCTGACCATTGCAAAATATTAATTATACAGTTGACTGTTGTATGATGTGTGTGTACAAAGAGAGATGTTGTAAGTAGTGAGACATGGGCATTGAATGCAGAGGATGTGCGAAGGCTGGATAGAAATGAAGTGAGTATGATCCATCGGATGTATAATATTAGTGTGCATGAATGACGAGACACAGTTGAGTTGAGAGAAAAACTGGGTATAAGAGGAATTACAAGTAGTGTGCAAGAGAGAAGACTGCACTGGTACAGACATGTAATGTGTATGGATGATGACAGATCATTTGGCACTACTTTACCCTCTAAGTGGAAGGAAGATATGGAAGAGGAAGACCAAGGAAGACATGGGCAGAGGTGGTGAAAGCAGATCTTAAGATGCTGGACCTCACAAAGTTGATGAGAAAGGATCGCGAAAAGTGGCATGGTGCTGTGTTGGAGAGGACCTGTCCAACGAATGCAAGCATGGAAAAACAGATGTTAAAAAAATGATGATGATAATGATGAGTGTAACTAGAAAACATACAGTTGACCATTACAAACGCTTTTTAAAAAATTTGACTGAGGAGAAAAGAGAGCAGATACATAATCCTTAGCAAAACCATTCACAGGCTGACTCCCCCCCCCCCCCCATTGTCATCCAGTTAGTGGTTGATCGGAAAGCATGGGTAGAGGAGTTCCAGAGAAGTGAAGTTCTGTAGAAGGAGGATTGGTTAGTTATTAGCATATAGTCTGGTTGCCGCCAGAATCAAGTTGAAGATCTACAGAGCAGTTGTATTATCCAATCTTTTGTATGGTGCCAAAAACTGGACATTGTACAGGAGTCAGGTGAAGAAACTTCATGCCTTCATGATGAGACACCTGTGCTCAATTATGAACATCTCCTGGAGGCACAGTGAGATACTAGGGCAGGCAGGATTGCTAAGTATGGAAGATCTCATCAGAAGTAACTTATGTTAGATATGGAACATGTTATATGAATGTCATCTAAAGACTGTTCAAGCACATTCTGTACTCACAACTACCTGAAGGGCAGAGAAAACATGGTTGGCCTCGTCTATGCTATAAGTACACCATAAAATGAAATCTGAAAAAACGAGATGTTGTGGACACCTGTGGCCCATCAAAGTGATTCCTGGAGGGTGGCAGTTAAATAACTATGAAAGCAGCCATGATCGCTAGTGATCGACAATACAGAGAGAGAGAGGGGCAGGTGCAGTCAGCAATAGTCAATGCTCCAGAGAGCATTGACCATTGTAGTAGTGGTAGAAGAGACAACAGGAGGACACAGCTTGATAGTGGAAAAGTGGTAGGAAAATGTTACCGAGTGAAAGCTGGTTAATTATGTGCATGCCTCTTTTCATATGTGGCCCACAATGTAAGCATTGCTCTGGTATAGAGCATATGTAGCCCATAATGTAAGCATTGCTCTGGTATAGAGCATATGTGACCCATAATGTAAGCATTGCTCTGGTATAGAGCATATTTGATTTTGGTACATGATCAGCAACTGTTCAACCTGAAGTATTTTCTGGCTCTGATGGAGTCTTTGCCCTGTGAAAAACACCGGATTGCTATGGGAAGGTCATCAAAGCATGATTGCTATGGGAAGGTCATCAAAGTCCTAATATTTGTAGAGTTTGATGGTTTCAGCTGTGTGTAGAGAGGGTGTAGTGTTGTGACTATGTTTTCTTGATATGTGTAGTGACTATATTGGTGTTGTTGTTGTTGTTGAATGAGATGAGGTTGTCAAGTCTCCATAGCTGGAGGTTTTCACGTATGTTCATAAAAGATGTGAATGCCTGATGGGGAAGTGCTGAAGTTGCATGAGGATTAAGCCTTTGTATAAACGGTAAGGGAGGAGAGTGTATGTGTATGTGTGTGAGTGCATGTAATTAGAGGTGACAGTAAGTGAGTTACTAATGTAGAGAAGAAAGAGTATGGGAAAGATAACGAAGCCTTGAGGTACATACAAATTGAGAGAGAGAGAAAAATCGACTCCAGTACTCGAGTGGTACTTTATCAACCCTGAAAGGGTGAAAAGCAAAGTTGACCGTAGCAGGATTTGAACTCAGAGCACAGAGAGCCAGGACAAATACAGCAAAGCATTCTATCCAATGCTCTAATGATTCTGGCAATTCACCATTTGTAGCTGACCACAACAAACTATTGAAAAGTATAAATGATATACAAATCCTATGTAATTAAATATATTAGGTGTATAACGTTTACAGAAGGAGCCAACATTCTAGAGCCATACCTAGGTACCATATGGGGACAATACAATACCTTGGGTTGATACTATTCATAAGATCGACTCTTCTTTGGCAGTATCCTTTCAAATCATCTTCCTCACTGGCCTCAGTCTGCAACAGCTGCAGATATTTCTCCAGCCAAGTTTTCCATTCTGCCTGGTCACTCTGTTCCTTCTCTTTCTGAGTCTTGTCCTGGTTAAACAAAGTATAAAATCATCATCATTGTCGTCGTTATCGTTACCATGGTAATTTAAAATATGACTTTTCATAACATATGTGTACAAAAAAACAACAACTAAATAATGTGAAATATATTAAAATTCCCCATATTCCATGACCAATAATTATAACTATCATCATCATCATTGTTTTTACGTCCACTTCTCCATGCCGGCATCGGTTTGAGGTGACTTTTTAAGGCAGTGCTTTATGGCCGGATGCGTTTTCTGACACCAACCCTTTTAGTCACCTCCTACGACACGTAGGGATATGGTGTACCTAGTCTAAAAACTGGTACATATGGTATATACTGTATCAATTTTAAGAAATATATATGGTGGACATGTTTGGATTGTTGCCTTAGACTCCTTCTGATGAGGACAGATTCCACGCGATCGTTTGCTGCAAACTTCCGTGGGTGCTGATCCGAAACGCATTTGTGTATATCGCATTTGCGTAGGGGAATTTTAGCTGAGTAAATAAGGTATGAGATTTTTCTATCTATTTGTTCAGCTTGCAAGTCTAAATGAAGTAGTTCGGGCTGGGGTCTCTGCCATAGTGATATGATATTTTACGTTCAGACTGTAGTATCATGTGGATAATGAATCGCCGATCCGTAATTACGTAGATTGATTGTTATTACAGCTGTCGTGATATCTATATGTACTGGGCAGTGTCCTAGTTTGGCTCCTTTAATTGAATTGTATATATATATATATATAATGTAGAGAGAGAGAGAGATAATTATCCTGTGTGTGAAAATGTTCAATTTTATTGTCCAGCACATGAATGCCACATGAGTCATTAATGACATGTGGTCTCCTATCTTAACCCAACTATTTTCTTTCATTGTGTTTTCCACATCTTAGTTCTTCTCTCACCCTCTATTGACAATTAATGAAGTAGTTCAGGAATCTTTTAAAAGTACGTCACTATTGCATATCGTTTTTTCTCCTTCATTACATCTACTTCTTTTTAATTCTCTTTTTCTCTATAAAAGGCATTTCTTAATTTTTCTTGTCCGTTTCTCTTGTATTGTAGCAATAACATTTTAAACACTGACGCGAGTTAAACAAATCGAATCTTTATTTTCTATCAAAATATTTTAAATGAATTGCCTAAATCTTATAGTTCAGTATATAAGTGTTGACTAACCATAAATGATAGTTTTTGCTCGAAAGGTTATAGTCATTTGAATCGTCCTTAGTATATTACTAGTAGCAGTAAAAATACTGATACTTATTTTGTCGATGAAAAGTAAAATCAACCTGGGCCGGATTTGGGTACTCAGAATGTAGAGAGCAGAAACAGTCGAGCTCCAAACTCAAATGCCATACAGTATATGAGCAAATAATGATTGTCAATACTTTATATTTTGAGCAACAGTTTTAAGTTCTATTTATAATCATTAGGATAGTATTGAGGCTGTTTTGGTGGGAGGTAAACATATTTTCTACATTGTACTTGCTCAGACTGAAACTGTCATAAAGAAAAATGACTGTCACCAATTAGAGGTACCACTTATTGTCTAGACAAGGGAACACTAACAGTTGGCTTGCTTAACTAACTCATTCACTTCAAGTGTGTGTGTATATATATATATATATATATATTGTATATA
>JAOPJM010468957.1:0-11002 GCA_027124095.1 Muusoctopus leioderma | reverse complement strand
ACAACTGAACACTCATCGTCTGATTCAGACGGAGATCCATTTATTTATTATATATATATATATATATATATATATATATACACACACACAAACACACACATGACAGGCTTCTATACAGTTTCTGCCTACCAATTTCACTCACAAGGCATTGGTCAGACCGAGGCTATAGTAGAAGACACTTGAGCAAGGTGCCACGCAGTGGGAGAGAACCTGGGACAACGTGGTTGGAAGCAAACGTCTTATCGCACAACCATGCCTATGCCTATATATATATATATGTCTGTGTGTGCTTGTATATAATGGTGAGAGATTGCTAAATCAGAGCACCGAACAAAAAATACTTAGCAGTATTTATTTCATCTGAGCTACACAAATGCTCCCTTAACCCTCTCACTATCAGAAATACAGTGAGTGAACCAGTGATTGACCTGTTGGAAACCTATAACCAACAATGCTATTATTTACAAAAATGCATGCTATAAATTTCTTTAAAATTTATAATAAACTGTGCAAGATTTGCATATATAGCAAGGTGGATAGAGTACTGGAGAACCAGTGGTTCATATCATGTCACAACCAGTGAAATATGTGATATCAGTATTTTAACCCTTTTGTGAGTATATTTCTAATGAGATAAACTGCCTATGTGTTTCAACTAATTTTTTAAATAATCAAGAATTTGGAGGGATTTAGTCAAATACCTAACTTTGTTATTATTAATTTCATGTTTGGAACATAACTTAACAAAAAGTTCTTACATAAAATTATGATAGAACGTTCTATTATAAATATGAACATTTTGAAACAGGAGGTTTTGTATCATAGAAACAGGGGTGGTTTCAGGCGGGTTGGTACTGAAAGGATTAATATAACCAAAGAAAATACTGACATATTGAAAATATTTACATCACGGGTAAACATTTCAAAAATTTATTGGGATGACACCCTTCCCCAAACCATTTCCTTTGTATTAACTAGATAGACATTGTGAAATAAAAACATTTTTATAATGATTGATATTTTAAACAATCACTGAGGTGAACTTCCCCCTTTATCCTTCTTTCAGGGGTTGATAAAATAAAGTAACACTCAAGTAGCAGGGTTGATTTAATCAACTAAACCCTTTGTTAGAAATAATAATTAGTAAATTATTAATATCGGTTTTCAGTAGCTTCATGCTATCAGGTAGAGTACCAGATAAAATGTCAGTAGCTTCATGCTATACTAGGTAGAGCACCAAACAAAATATCTATGGCTTCATGCTACCAGGTAGAGTGCCAGACAAACTGTAGGTAGCTTCATGCTATACCAGGTAGAGTGCCAGACAAACTGTAGGTAGCTTCATGCTATACCAGGTAGAGTGCCAGATAAAATGTCAGTAGCTTCATGCTATACCAGGTAGAGTGCCAGATAAAATGTCAGTAGCTTCATGGTATAACAGGTAGAGTGCCAGATAAAATGTCAGTAGCTTTATGCTACCAGGTAGAGTGCCAGATAAAATGTCAGTAGCTTCATGGTATAACAGGTAGAGTGCCAGATAAAATGCCAGTAGCTTCATGCTAGCAGACAGAGTGCCATATAAACTGTCAGTAGCTTCATGCTACCAGGTAGAGCACCAGATAAAATACTTTGCACTATTTAGTTGCATCTTTTTACTTTCTGAGCTTAAATCCCACTGGGTTGGTTGACTTTACCTTTCATCCTTCTAGGTGTGGGGATAAAATAAAGTATCAGTCAAATACTGGTGTCGATATAATTGGACTGGGTCCTTCCCACCAAAATATAATACCTTGTGTCTGCCTATATTAGGGATTCGATACGTTAATATAATCAGAAGACACTGAGAAAAAATAAGTAAATAGATAGATGAAGTCATCTTACTGAGTGTGGCGGGAGCAGATTTCAACAAGAATATGGCCCAACAGGTCAGCAAATGTTTCAGCAGTTGAACCTTCCAGCTGGTAACAACAACATTAACAAGCAGTGTGAGTATAAATGAGATAGTACAATAGAAACCAAATGTAATAGTATAAATGTATGTACAATGAAATATCAGATGCAATAACAAAATTAAAAGCACAAGGAAGTACTATAAATACTAAATGTAGTAGTAGTAGTAGTAGTAGTATTAGAATGTACTATAAGTACTAGATGTAGTAATAGTGGTACAAAATGTATTACAAACATGATGGTTTACCGTTCCTGGCACCAGCCAGAGATTCCAGCCAATTGCAGTACTGTACTGAAAACACACACATCTCCACTCCAGAAGTTGATAACCATGCAATCACAGCTTTCAAAGCAAAGAGCTTTATTATAAGGCTGCCCCCACTCACCTTTTCACAAAACAATCATAGCATATCTTCCGGAAAATATGTTATAGGAACATATATCCGCTTCTCGATATTTCACTGAGTGCTGGCGATATCTTATTTAAATCAGGGGCTGACCCACATCTCTAAAGATTCTTATGCCATACAGAACCTACTGAAGTTACAGAACAATTAAGATATGTTCTGTTTCACTCCAGTATAAAATACAGCCCTCAGTGGAAAATACAGCTTTTGGATGACAAAATACAACAGATGTAAATGAAGCAAAGATTTTCATTTTTAAATATTATAGATGTGTGCAGTTTCAAAGAGTGGGGAAGTAACTCAGGAATGTTTCTGATTCATTGACAGAATTTCACAGAAAAAGCTATTCCTGTTATCCACAATTTTACAAACATGCCAAGTAGCAATGAGCTGTGCTCTATATTTCATCCAAATGGAAAAATACAGGTATTGAAGATGAAAATGAAAATATTACTTCAATTTTAGGTATTTTAAAATCACATCTAACAAAAAATAGACTTTCATAGCAAAATATCCATTCAAACGTAACATTTTCTAAAGGTATAAAAGAGAAAAGATTACCAACCTTAACATGCTCTATCTCTAAATCTGTAATAGTTGTGCGCAAACTACTCTCAAAATTGTTGTAATCTGGAAATGAAAAGAATGGAAATTAAAAATATGTATACACCACCACCAGTATTGATTATACATATACCACAAATTTCAATTATATGAGCCAATGAGGGAGCTTCTACATGCTCATTTGACCTGCTAGAAATAGCAAACACATTTCCCTTAAATCACACCCTACTGTCTTAAAAAGGAAGAACACATTGGATAACGTAAATTAACTCGTTTTATTCATGATTGGTGTGTGGAACATAGCAAAAAATTATAATGGAAGGTTTTAATTTAAATAGGAACACTTTAAAACATGGTTTCATATCATTGAACCAGAGGCTATCTAAGGTGTATTGGAAAATGGTTAATGTTTAACGTTTTGCTTAGTGATTGATATGCAGTTATGGAAAAGAAAGATTGAGCAAAAGGTTTAGTGCAAGGTCTATGAGACAGTAAGTGTGAGGGGGAAGAGAAGAGGTGAGGCAGATAAAATGTTATATGGTCAGCAACTTCAGAGAGGACACAGCTTGACAATGGGGAAGTAGTTGAAGTGTGTTGGAAAGAGTTTATCATATCAGGTCAGATAGTTTTTCTTGAAGAATGTTGTAAAGAGACTTACCTCGAAAGTAAAATATTAGAGTGATAGCATTATTAAAGAAGTTAGGTTCTTGAATTGCTTGTGATAAGACAGTCTTCAGAATAAGGTTCAGTTTTTGGGAGCTGGACAGTTCTCCTGATAAAAAGTTGCACAGAAAAATAAAATCGATATTGTGTCAGACAAAATTTAAACATTTTTTTTATAAATGTATGATTAAAACAATGGCATTTAAACCAGAAAAAATAATTCTGAACTGGTCTTTCAAGGAAAACATAACTAGTGCAGCAGCAGTAGTGGCACTAATGATGGAGATAATATTTCTAACCTTGCTCTAAAACAAGAGAGAACATTCAGTTCTGACTACTGAAGGTTTGTAGTTTCAATCCAGTTAGGACTCATTCAGCTTCAGTACAGTCAGAACCACACATGCTCCCTAACTGTCAATATCCAGAATATATCATCTTGACCATCTTAGTGTGTGAGGAAAATTATAATACAAATCATAGAACATATGAATTAATTAATTCTACACGAGACAATATTTCTAGCCTTGCTCTAAAATTAGGTTCGGGTTGCAATCCTTAGAGAGCATGCAGGTCTAACAACTAGGTAATGATAATAATCATGTGACAATGTACTTATGCAATAGAGTCTTTACCCCCATCGTTGTACACATCATGAACAAATAATCAACAAGGAAACTACTGAGGTAAATTGTACATACTTAACACTCTGAATGCGTGTTAATTTTTTTTTTTTAACACATCTATCAAACCTATATGCAGTCACTCGACCTGCTAGAAACAACAGCAAAATCTCCCCCAAATCACACACTATAGTCCTAGATACACTAAGCCTGAAAAGAACCCCAGATGGTCACGGCTTGAATACCTTTGATCATAGGTGTGATCGATCAGAGCTGACCAGGAGCTAAATAACAACAACAGCTGCATATCTATTTTAGGTGCCGCATTTAATTCCTAAACTTTCTCAAGCCAATCTTCAATGATGTGAATGCACCAAGCTGCTGCATATGGCAATAAAAACATTTTATTCTAAACTAAACATTAAGGCAACAACAGTAACACAAAGGAAGTATATATATAGCATAAGCACACGAGACAGCAAAGAACAAAATAAAGATGTGTACATGTATATATAACATGCCTATGTACACCTAAACATGCAACGGCTCTCGCTGTGGTTTTTGTCTCCAAGAACAACTTCTCCCTACAGACTTTCTGTTTTAAAAACCCATCATGTGCCGAATGACTCGCTCCAAGTCATTCGCAGCATGATGTGTTTTTAACACAGAAAGTCTGTAGGGAGAAGTTGTTCTTGGAGACAAAAACCACAGCGAGAGCCGTTACACGTTTAGATGTACATAGGCATGTTATATATACATGTACACATCTTTATGTATATATATATATATGTGTGTTAACATCAATACATTGACTGATGTGAATGGGACACAAGGGTTTCATATGTAAGGAAAGTATGAGAAGACTTACTGAAGTCAAGGAACAGTTGGTCCATTTCCCAGTAGAGCTGTGGCCAGTGTACATTGGAATGAGCTGAAGGAAGGACCTGAAGTTACACACAGAAAATAAAGTTACGACAATAACATAACACATACTAAAAGCAATTAACAATGCGAGCCAAATCGCTCAACTTGCTAAAAATAGCAGCCAAATCTCCCTCAAACCACACTTTACCATCTTAAAAAAAGAAACATTGGAGAGTGTAGTGCTAGATGCATGCAAAAAAAAATATGGGATGGATGGTCACAATAGAATGTTTTTGATCATATATCTACTCAATCATGGCTGATCTGGAGCTAAACAATAACAACAATTAACAATGCAAGTCACAAAGGAGGTTGCATGTGATCACAAAACTAGCAAGCAATAACAATCTACTTCAAACTACTTCCTATAACAATTAATAAAGTAATGGGATTTAGAACCAACTATTGTTAACAAGTTTATAATTTTTTAAACTATTAACCTCATCTTTAGAGATGTAACATTTTTTTTATATTTGCATCTATACTACATTTTAATCTCCGATCATCATCGGCTGTCTTATTCCTGGATATATACATAGTAGCAGACTGGATTTGAACAAAAAACCTTTATTTCTAAACTAAAAGCAATAACACTCTTCTTATCCACTAGTCCACTGACACATGTATATGTTTGAATCCAGTCTGGTACTATGTACATAGCCAGGAATAGACACATGTTGACAATCAGATATTAAACCGATTGAAACGTAGTGTAATGTAAATATTTAAAAAAAATCTGTGGTTAATAGTGAAAAAAATTATCTTATTTACAACAACTCATCTCAGACATTTAGACATTTAAGTAATTAGTATTATCATTCAGGGTTTCATGTCTATTGTCTGTTGGTGCAAATAGTGGCTTTGTAGCATGCGTCTAAAAGGTTTTTGAAATCTTGTTTTAGTTGCTAATGATGTTCTTGTTATATATATTTAGTCAGCTATACTTGAGTAGAACTAAGGCAAGGAGGGTGTTGATTAAACACATAGGAACAAACTACAGTATCATTTCATCTGTGAGGCCCAATATCCTCAGATCTGATCACACAACTTTAGTCTATATCTTCTCTGGTCTTCCTCTCAGGTACCTTCCGCTATTAGTATATAGCACCTTTTCACCCAGCTCTCATTATTCATTCACATCACACATCCATACCTGAACAGCAGTCCCTCTTACACACACCAGTTGATACCTTTACTTCCAAGCCACTTTCTAAACTCACTTATGCTCTGCTTAATAATCAAGTTGACACTTTGCATCCAGTAGATTAACCACAATTTATTCCCCTCTGGCCCTCCACAGATCCTCTGTATTCAATGCCCATGTATCACTACCATGCAGCATCACACTCTTTAGACAAGCTTCATACAGTCTGTCCATTGTTTGTTGGCAACAGAGATAATAACTTCCAAAAATTCTTCTATCTATTTCCTTCTCCACTACAAAAGTTAGACAATGTGTGTGTGTGCGTGCGTGTGTGTAATAACAAAAGAAAGCACTCATGTGAAGAAAACATTGGAGATAGCTTACCTGTTGGAGTTTCTGAGCTAATTCTGTTAAATTGGCATCAATTACAGAATGGCTAGAATTTGATCCCCAAGAAGTTGACCAGTTATTCCTACAGAAGTCAGAAGACAAACAGGATAACAAAATAAATCATTATTGCATATAAATATATTTCTAGATTCTAAATATCTAAATTCTTAATTATAAATTAAAAATATAAATGAAAATTATAATTTCTCAGACTATGAAACATATATTAAAAATGTTATTATCTCTAAAGATAAGGTTAGTAATCCAGAGAATTATAATCTTATTAACAACTCAACTCAGAAATGTAGATATTTAATTAAATATATAAATATAGCCTTATTATAAATATAAATTGATAAATAAATAATATTTATAAATAATTACTTTGAAAATAAAATAAATACTGATTTATAGAATAGTTGGTAACAGGAAACACATTGTGTTGGGGAAAAACTTAAGCTGAAACTTTAAGAAATGTGTACATAAAAGAAATTTGATGGGTTTTACCTAGGTAAGTTAGGTTTTTGCTGCTCCATCTTTGAACAACTGTTGAACATTGAAGGTGGCACAAGTATAGGACTGGATTTCTGAGGCACCAGCTTCAAATAGTTAGGGCTTAATGATGGAGGTTGGCTGAAAGTAAAGAGAAGTGGGGAAAATCATTAACTTCAGTCTCTTAATTATTAAAGAATTGAACCAAATTAACAGGAGACCTTTTGTAATGACGGACTTCCTTCTTTTGTGGACAGGATGGATGTCCATCTGATTGTGGAGGCCTATATGTGATAGGTTTAGAGCTATCCTAAATAGTTTAAATCTCTCTCTCTCTGTCTCTGAAGAAGAGCTTTACTGGAAACATCAGTACTCTCGTCTCCCCATGGCATACAAACTTATCCAAATTTGTGAATTTTATTAAATGATTTTTGCTGATACCAACCACCACTAGCTTTCTAAGACTCTGGTTTTTATTAACATAGAACAAACTGTTGCACACCAGCCATTGCACACAGCCTATAACTATAAATAGAGTCTATATCCAATGAATTTGGTCTGAGGCTAAGTAGTGGAGTGGCTTCTAACACAAACGGATAAGTTGCTGCTGCTGTTATTGTTGTTTAGCCCTCAGGTAAGCTTTCATCAACTAACGAACCACTTGTTAATTGTACAGTGATGTCATTGCCTAGAGTAAAGAGGTGTTCCTACACTGCAGTCCTATTTCCATCTCGGTAGATTAGGCCATTTTATACTTAACTGTCTTGTCCATGGACACAACATAGTGCCAGTAATAAAATAGGAACTACTGATCTCTAAGCTGATTGTTCAGTAAACTATTCTCTTGACCATCCATGCATCCTCTCGCTTTTGGTAATTATAATAATGAGTTTCTAATATTTTTTAGTGATGTATAACGGATTGAATGGTAAATGCGTTTATATTTTTAAATAGAGTATTCTGTAGATATATAAATCAAAAGTTTATCCCTAAAAATAAAAATCTTAAAAAGCAATATTCAATTGTTGGGATCATGGAGCATACAAAAGCCTTAAAAATGACCTGAAATAATTAGTTAAAGTTCACTACTCTTCGGTGTATCAGAATAATGAGGGAAAGCCTTTCCACACAGAATCTTGATTTTGGCATAAGAGCACCAAAAAGAATACAAAAATGATTTTCAGACTGTTTGCTTAGATATAGATATTAAACATCAAAGTGACTATAGTCAAAGGGCTTTATGGTAAGGCATGTAAATACACTTAGGCATAAACAAAAGAGATGTAGGTTCATTTCCCACTGGGTGCTCACATTTTATTCAACTTTATGCTCCCTTTATGTATTAACACAAGTTTTTTTTTTTTTTAAATATACACAAATAATAATAATAATTGTTTCTAACATAGGCATAAGGCCAGACATTTGGGGAGTGGGGTAAGTCGATTAACTCTACCCCAGTACTTGACTAGTACTTTGTTTATCAACTGTGGAAGGATGAAAAGTAAAGTTGATATTTTGTGAGATTTGGAACTCAGAACACAAAGAGCTGGAACAAATACCGCAAGGCATTTTGTCCAACGCTCTAACAAACCTGCCAACACAAGGCCACACATTTGGGGGGACAGGGTATAGTCAATTATATCGACCCCAGTATTTCACTGGCACTTTCTGATAAAAAGTCACCCGCTCAAGAAGATTTGAACTTTGAACACAACTAAATAATACATTTTATCCAGTGCTCTACCAATACTGTTAGCCACTACCCTTATAATATAATATATACTTAACATACATACATGTGCATATCATCATCATTTGATATCTGTGTTTCCATACTTGCATGGGTTGAACGGGTCTTCTCCAGCACAATCTCAGACATGTTGCAATCCTTTATCATCTCCTTCATGAGGTTCAGTATCTTATGTATCAGCATTTTACATTTGTTTTTCTATGCTTGAACAGGTTGTGTGGGTCTTCTCCAGTACAGTATCTCACTACCTGTTATGGTCCTTTGTCATCACCTTTGTGAGGTTCAGCCACTTGAGATCGGCTTTCAGTTCTTCCCATGTCTTCCTCTTACTGCTAACTACTCCTGTGCATTACCACATACAGAGTCCTTCTCTGTCAGCCAGCCTGTGATCCCATTGCATCTCTTGTGCACCTATAGTTTACACTGGGTACACCATATTGCATTCCTACCTACTCCTTTTCTGCTATTTCTCATGGTCTCACTGCTTCCCCTGCCTTCATATTCTTAATGTCTATTGGTCCCTCTGTTGTGTCTACTCTGGGTAGTTCCTCTCTCTCCCAAGCATTCTGCTCATTTAGCAACCTCCCATAATAGTATTTCCATGCCTCTTTCTTCTCAGCATTAGTGAGGGCAAATGTGCTGCTATCATTGCATACATACTTTTCCCCAATGACATCTTGATTCACACTGATACACTGCTTTGCAATCTGGAACACTTCATGGTTCTGATCCCCATGACTCTGAACATTGGCGAACACAGTAACACATGCCAACACCAACTCCTTCATTCAGAAGATAAAGACTGTGAAGGTCTAGAAACATTGATAGACCTGGGAACTTTACAGTTCCAAACAACTATAAATAACTTATACGGAAAAAATAAACATTAACAAAAAAAGATAAAACTAGAACCCAGTCATGTTTTCAATACATGTTTAAAAGAAAAGCTCTACTCCATATACACAATATATATCATCATCATCATCATTTTACATCTGCTTTCCATGCTGGCATGGGTTGGATGGGTCGTCATGGTCCGAGTCAGTTCTTATTCAGAGTTACTGCTCTCCTAGATGGGTTGGAGGACCACGTCTCGCTCATATGTTTCATTTTCGGCATAGTTTCTATGGTTGGATGCCCTTCCTAACACCAACCACTTTACAGAATATACTGGGTGCATTTTATCATGGCATTAATATATATATACACACATACACAGATATAATAATAATAATAATTCTTTCTAATATTGGCACAAGGCCAGAAATTTAGGGGAGGGGTAAGTTGATTAAATCGACCCCAGTACTTGACTGGTACTTTGTTTATCATCCCCAGATGGATGAAAGGAAAAGTTGGCCCTGGCGGGATTTCAACTCAGAGCCATAGCAAGCCGGAACGAATACTGCAAAGCATTCTGTCTGACACGCTAACGATTCAGCCAATCCACCACCCTATAATAATAATATACATGTGTGTTTGTGTAAATCAGTATAAATACTTTAAGGTGGAAACACTAAAGGGAGGTAACTCTCTAAAAGGAACATCTCAATAGGTAAAACAGATCGATAAAATGTTTGCCAAATTGAGTACTGGGGTCAATATAATTGACTAAAACCCTTGAAGGCTTTGTTCCAAAATGGCTGTAGTCTAATGACAAACCAGTAAAAGACTATATATATTATGTGCAGAGCTGGCGCAAAGGTATTTGGTGCCCTGGGCGAGACCTTAGATGTGTGCCCCCTTGTATGTTTTGATAAGCTAATGGGGCAACTCCAGACTGTATTCTTCATCTTTAGTCTCGGAAAAAAAACACTGATAACATTCATAGTTTTATCGTGTGGCTTTGTATCTTCATTCATGCAAATAGCAACATCTAGGGCACCCCCTAGATGTTGACGCCCCAGGCAACCACCTAGTTTGCCTAACAGGTAGCCGCTGACCCTGTTATGTGTGTGTGTGGTACACTCTGTAAAGTGGTGTACACTCTGTAAAGTGGTTGGTGTTAGGAAGGGTATCCAGCTGTAGAAACCAAGCCAAATGAAACATGTGTGAGGCGTGGTCCCCCGACCCGTCTAGGAGAGTGGTGACTCCATTCACA
>JAOPJM010468756.1:0-11002 GCA_027124095.1 Muusoctopus leioderma | reverse complement strand
GTGAACCGTTGCCAAAGCACTGAGAAATTTTAAAGATAAGTAATTCTGGAAAGTTACTACAATGCTGATGAACTACAAACAGTAGTTATATGTATTAGGTAAAGTACCCCTGAAAGACGGAAAAAGGAAAGACCGCCTACGAGACTCAAACCACGTCTCTATCATATCCCGGACGACCGCATTCACCAATACACCAAGATGACCTGCCGATTTCAACCAATATATATATAACTATGGTTTGTAGTTCATCAGCATTGTAGTAACTTTCCAAAATAACTTATCTTTAAAATTTCTTAGTGCTTTGGCAACGGTTCATTGTTTACATAGTTACTTTCTCGCTTGAAGATAAAAGCTTTAATTTCGACAGTTGAAATTGGCAGGTCATCTTGGGGTATTGGTGAACACAGTTGTCCGGGATATGACAGAGACGTGGTTCAATTCCCATAGGCGGTCTGTCCTTTTTCCCGTTTTTCAGGGGTACTTTACCTGATATATAGAACTATGGATTGTTGTTCATCAGTATTGTAGTAACTTTCCCAAATAACTTATGTGTGTGAATTATATATAGGGTTATTGTATTATGTTATATATTATAATATTATAATGTTTGGCCTCAGGGTGGTGAATGGGAGAATCAGTTGGACATCAGATAAAATGCCTTGCAATATTTAGTTATGTCCATTTATATTTCCCACTGAAATTGACTTTGCTTTTCATCCCTCCACAAATAAGTACCAGCCATTTAGTGAGAGTAGGGATCTAATCAAATATACTCTCTCCCAAAATGTTTGCCATCTACATAGAAATTTAGCATGTTCTCCTCTTTCAGTAGTCATACCATATCCCTGGATCTTTTTTAACAATCTAAACATCAGCACTCTAAAGTAAAAAATGTATCGCTCATCTTATTTCCCAGAATCAAGACTGCATCACAAAGACTGAATTCCATTTTCAAGCTAGAAAATAATTAAGTCCTGAGTTGTTGCTAACCTTTTACAAAGTTTTAATATGCTCTACATATTATATATCTAGTACACACATGTACCCACACATTATAGACCTCCACCTACATATTATGCAACAAATACAGTGCACCTACTATACAAACACCCTCATGCACACACTTGATAGACCCCTACAGATTATACATCTTGTACAGTGCACCCTCCACACACACAAAGATATTTCAATGACAGGTGAACTCACAGCTACCAACACTGTCCCACTATTAAGTTGTTCTCTTCTTTTTTTTTGTTACTACGAAGCCCTCTGCTCTAATTTTGAAAACTCTATACTACCTACCTATTTAAAGCCATATAATTCTCCCTCATCTCTTCTCATCATCTCCACCGTACCTCAGCTCTCAGGCCCTTAAGCAAATCCTTCTTCCCAATACTATATCTCTTTAGAACTCCCTTCTCACTCATGTTTTCCAACCACCTGAATATGAAGCCCATTAACCTCACCCAGATACCTTTAGCCTCCAATTGTTTTACAATTTCTTTGAAGATGTTATATTTTTCAACATTTCTCCAAAGAAATCTCTTTAAATTGGACAGGTTTATTATATCTGAACAGGTTTTGTTGGTGAGACAACATCAAGAGACTAGACATACAAAAACTATATTTTATGAAAACATTTCTCAATTTTACAAAGAGTTAGATAATACACTCTTTAATAGTTATTCATAGCACAAAAGTTTTCTTACATTTTCTGAAAAAATGAACTAAACAAAGAATTATATTTTCAGGGCTTCACTGGATTAGCTGGTAAAGATGGCATTCCTGGACTACCTGGTGTGCCTGGAAATCCAGGTCTAAAAGGATTACCTGGCTATGGATTGCCAGGACCTAAAGGTGAATCTGGTTTTCCTGGACAGCCTGGTGTGAGTACTGTAGGTCCAAAAGGTGGAAAAGGTGACCCAGGTATGCAACATTACTCCACAGTTCCCTTCATTTTAATCCTAGGTTATAACTAGTTTTATCCTAGATTACAAGGAGTTTAATTTTAGTTGATAAAATATTTGATGTGCTAATAAATTGTATTTGTGTGCTAATAAATTGTATTTCCTATTTAATAAATTGTATTTCCTATTTATTTGCAAGGATTTCTTTCCTTTTTTTTTGTCAGACATAATTTTTTCTTCTATAGAAAGTTTCTCCAAATATTTATATTTTATGTGTAAGAGAGAGAAAGTGTGTATGTGTGTGTGTGTGTGTGTGTGTGTGTGTGTGTGTGTGTGCACATATGCACATGCATGAAATAGTGTTTTTTTAGTTTTTTTTGTTCTACATCTTTATCTTTGAAGTTCTTACAAAAGAATTATGAAATGGTTACTTATGATAGCTTTTGTAAGCAGAGTGCTTAAATCCTCTTACAAAACCATTTCAGGAGTTGCAGGAAGGATGAGTTGGATTCAAATCAAAGGATCTTTCCATTTCCTCATCATTCCTCATCAATCTAGGTTTTCAGGAAAATATACTCTATGCAATATCATAGAGAATAGCAAAAATGTAGTTTTAAAATGTTTTAAGATAACAAAGTAATTTTATGAAAATGACCTCTTTTAAATCGGATTTTAAAGATATGTTTTTCTATATATTTTAGGACGCAAAGGAGAAATAGGACCAGGAGGTTATCCAGGAGTCAAAGGACTACCAGGCTTATCTGGACAAAAAGGTTATATTTTCATTTCTATTAAATATTTTTATTTTAATTTAAAGAAAATATTTCTTTTCTTTTTCCTTTGTGCTTATATATATATATATTATGATGGTTGTGGAGCCACACCCTAATAAAGTAGATTAGAAGCTTTGTCCTCATGACCGAAGCTTCTAATCTACTGTAGAGTGAAAACCAACTTATACATATGCATCTTGGCATTAAAATGAGCAGTTCTATTTTACACATGTCTGACTAATATAAATTTGCAATGAAACTAATCAGATATCTAAATTGTTTCTCAGTTGCATTTCCCAGTTATACCTACAAAAGAATGACTGTGGAAAATTACCCAGGGACACCTGCTGCATGGAAACTTAATAGTAGCCTACATTACTATACCTATGAAAGACAATGTATTCAATGTAATGGCATGTCATAAAAAGTTTCCATCTTCTTTAAAACTATGTGGATGTGTTACTTATCCAAGAGCAAGGAACAGAAGTTTACTGAATCAGAATTTCAACTAATTTCCTCTCAGAGGATTCCTTGTCTGTCACTAAAATCATTGACAGGTTATTTCTGCAATCAAATCTTCCAAAAAATAACCTGTTAATGGTTTTGTGTGACAATAAGTCATTTCAATTAAAATATATAAATTGGGGTTGCTGATATGTCATAAAGAGAAAGTAATATACAGGCAGTGTCCCTGATGAAGGGCATCACAATCATCATCATCATAATCATTTTACATCCACTTTCCATGTTATCATAGGTTGGACGAGTGATTTCGGTCTGAGTCAGATCTTATTCGGAGTTACCACTCTCCTAGACGGGTCGGGGGACCATGTCTCACTTATACATTTCATTTGGCTTGGTTTCTACGGCTAGATACCCTTCCAATCACCAGCCACCTTACAGAGTGTACTGGGTACATTTTATCATGGCACCAGCACTAGAAAGGTTGACATGTCCACAACACAACTAAAGAGTCCAACCACTTTACAGAGTGTACTGGGTGCATTTTATCATGGAACCAGCACTAGAGAGGACACCTTGTCTCCTGCAGGCTAAAGAGTCCTCTACTTTACATAGTCTCTGTTCTTTGAAGGCAAACATGACCTAAGAGTGCAAATAGAAGGTGAGTAATGTACAAGAGGGTGAGAGAAAAATAGTATGAGTTTGGGTGTGATGGGAGGCAGTAATTGGATGGGATGGGGGAAGAGAAATGGAGGAAAGATAGTGATAACTACATATTGAGTGTTGGTGATGGGGATGGGGAAGCAGTGATTGGATGGTAGGGGAAGAGGAATGAGAGAAGATAGTGATAGTGAACTACATATTGTGTGTTGGTAAGAGGTTGAATAGAAACAATATGAGTAGCAGTGGTGTAGATATGTCACAGATGTGTCATGGTAGGGTTAGCAGCAGCAAAGACACATGAAGAGAGAGGATGTGTAGCAGGTGGTAGATGAGTATTGACAGATCCGATGCCAAACTGGGCTCCATGATGGAAGAGAAGTAGAGTGATAAAAGGGGTGATGATGGGAGGGGAGGAAGAGTGATAATGACAGTGAGTGAAGGTGGGTGGGCAGAACAAATACCATCCCTTGTTACACAGGCAGTGTCGTGCAGTGAATAGGATAGGGGCAATAAATCAGAGGGTAGTAGAAAGATGGGAGCTCAACAGGAGTATACAGAGTGGGAAATCTAGTGATACAACCCACCATTATTTTAATGATCATTTTGTGAAACTTGCATCGGAAGGTAGGTCTTCTCCCACACTGCGTGTCACAACCCAAAATGTTAAATGTTTTCCATTTCATACCAACATTCCTAATTTTCTTTACTGACTTTCTCTGTTGTATTTGAGATCACTTTGATAGAGCTATGAATGCAGAACTTAAGAAATTATTTACTGCACCTCTCTTGAAAATTTGCTTTAATTTGATTTTTCAATGGTCACTTCGCTTAATTTTATTTTTTATGCAGTATTTAGGGTAGGGGGGGGGGACATTGACTTATGTGCAGACAGGAATATTTAGTAGTGGGTGTGTATATGTGTGTGTTGTATTGAAAACATAACTGAACAGTTAAGAATTTAAAGATAACTTTTGTCTAGAAACTACACAAATTACATTAAATTTATTATATATCCAAATGCATTGCAATTACACAGTAGCTTTTAAGGAAATCCATGAAAGACTTCATTAAACAGAACATATTAGATACTAGAAGCTGAAAACTTGAACAAGTTGTCTTAATTATATTCAATACAAAACAATGTGTCATTAATAGAAGTCATGAACACTCCAGCAAAAATAACCAACATAATTCACACAATGTTTACAAATATTTCAACATAATAATTTGACATTCCTACAGAGGGGAAACTCATATATTTCCAACCACTTGCTAACACTCCCTCACCACACGTATCACCAAATAAAGACAGGTATATCTTTATTAATAAAAATGTCATCTGAAAACATTAAACAAATATAAAATTGAATAAGAAATTTAGAAGCATCACTGTCTCTAGAACAAATTATCTGGAAATCAAGATGTGTGATATTGTATTTATCATCATCATCATCATCATTATTTTCACGTCAATATGTCCATGCTAGCATGGGTTGGACGGAGATTTTTGAGGCAGTATTTCCTGTTAACAACCATACCTATTTTAAGTGTGGGAATTCTACCACCAAACTACCAAACAGTCATACATTTTGTTTTATGGAAACATAAACAAATGTCACCAGCTGATCAATAAACAGTGTCAAGCGATAACAAGCACATACACACACACATACATACATACATACATACATACATACATACATACATACATACATACATACATACATACATACATACATACATATGTAGTGACTAGTGCGACAGAGAGGTCAACTCGCCCACACATAAGTTTATTTATAGCCTTTGGTGAGATCGAGGTCAATTCTGGGTCGATCACCATGACACCCGATAAACATTTGTTGCCAGTAGAAACAACAGCTCCCTCAACCTCTTCCACTCTTTCCTTACTCTAGCTACTATGCTTTTGATATAACCATCTCTAGTACTAATTAGATCACCTAGGTAATAGAAACTATGATATATGTCTAGTGGGCCATCTAAGCAGTTCATGAACTTTGTTTCATCAATACCTCTATGGCTAACTACTCTTGCAGTGTATCTATGACATCTGAAGTCCTGGTTCCCAGTCATTCTGCTCACTGTTAAGTACTTTGGGTTTTGGAATTTTGATCTTTGTAAGCCTTTGGAGTCTAGGCTATGCTTCCAGGTTTGGAACTTCTTCCGCATTTCTCATAAGCCATTCATCTACACCTTGCTTTCTTAGCACCCACAAGATGACAGTGTGTGGAACCTTATAAAGGTCTTCTACAGATCATCAATGCAAAATAAACTTGAATTTTTAATGCCTTATGTTGTATTTCATCTTTTGAGGAGGGAAAATTACATTCACACACACTTCAATATCAATTTTATGCATATTTTTACATTTTTTCATTCTTTAGGTTTTGATGGTTCCCCTGGTCTTGACGGCCTACCAGGCTTGAAAGGAGAACATGGACCTGGTGGACTTCCTGGTGCTCAAGGATCTAGAGGTATATTACCTCAAAACTCAATTATTTTATACAAAATAACTACTGGAACATTAATTATCAATAAATGTTCCTTCTTCATTTACCTTTTTGATATTTCTAATGCTCCAATTACTAGCCCATTGCTATAACTATATATTCTATAATTCAATTACTTCATTATTTCAGCTATGAACAGAAAACATTCCCTATCTTTTTATGCTACTTTAATATTGTTGTGTATTTATTTTTCATTATACTACAACTATAAATAACTATTTACCACCTTAGTATGATAGCTGTAAATAATTATTTGCTACCTCAATACTACAGCTATAAATAATTATTTACTACAGCTATAAATAATTTATTTACTACTTTAATACTACAGGTGTAAATAATTATTTACTGCCTTAAATAGATATTTACCACCTTAAATAATTATCTACTTTGTTAAATACTATGGCTGTAGAGAAGAGACTTATGAACCATTTGGAGTGATGGTTAAGATAGTCAATAATTTGTTTCCCATTAGCAATACTGCAATTGAATCCCTGGTTAAGGTATGTAAAGCTTAATAGCCTATTCTACCTATTTATATGTAACAAAACATAGTAGGACACAACTCGTTGCCATGTCTATGATACCTTTAGTGAAGTTCACTCCGTTGCAAACTTTCAGATCAGGCCCACAATTTTAGGATAATGCAGTCTTTTGATGCCTACTTCTGACTTCACTTTCCCTTATGTAGTGCCACTGTTTGTCAGAGTGTACAAGTGGAAAAGTTTTCCCTGTGGAGGTACACTACCAGACAGGGGACTGGCCCCATGAGTAACACCTCAATTGGCTACCCTATCAGCTGGCACATAATCTTGTATATTATTTCCCCAGTTTGTGACTGGTGCCTAGCAAGCACTGGATTTTCAGAGCCCTACCTACAGTCACTGATTTTTAGGGACACTACTTACATAGATTAAATTAGTGGTTAACACCAGTCCATGAGTCAGTGTTTTACTCTCCCTCCACACTAAAAGCTACTACAAATATGAAAAATATCACAAAATAAGAATCTTGATAAATCTATTTGATAATTCTCCTTCCTGTATGCAAACATATGTAAACTTCAGTCCAACCTGGCCTCCACCCACTACATCCTGCTAATATGAAAACCACACAACCTATTCATATTGTGAGACACAAATCTCTCATCCCATAACTCTAAACTATCTCTGCTATTCAACCTAGTAACCCACAGCTGTGCTGCATTAGTACTGGTAAAAAATATTGCCTACAATACCTGGGGGTATTCATCCACCATCACCACCACCAAATGGGAAGTATTTACTAACCCCCACAACACCTGTAAGACTACTATTAGAAAAGTAAAGGATGCTTTCATGCATCACACAGCCTTCAAACTTTACCAATCTACCAAATTACAACAGAGCCTTCTGGTTCCATGCCAAGAGAATACCTACCAGCTTTGAAGAATCTTCCTGCCTACCACTGTTTGACCAAGATGGCTTTGTTAGCTGAAAAAGCCTCCACATTTGCCCACTTTGATTTTAACTCTACAATACTCCAAACAAAGCTCCTTCCAAACTTCTCCTTTCCATGTTCCAAGTCTCAATACCATGTACACACAGTCACCATGTTGAAAACTCCTCCAATTTCTCCAATCCCTTCCATTACTCTCAAACACTGCACTCCAACACTAGTACATATCCTTGTCATACCCTTCAATCTTGGTCTCTTTATAAGAATCTATCTCAATCTTTGGAAATATGTTACAGTTAGTCATATCCCTCTAAAGGGTAACTTCTCTGATCAAGAATTCAGATCCAAAGCATTGATGTGTTTATAATGTTGAATTCTAAATTGGTAAGCCATGAATTCTTATCAAGAAAAAAGTTCATTGTGTTCTTATGAAAGGCATTTTAGTTTCCCCAATCAATCTAAACCAGATAAGGACCATTCAGTCTGGATATCTATCCTAGAATGAGTTATTTACCGACAGATAACATTTTCCTTCATCTATTTAAAGCTTAAAAAACACAAGCCTGAGTATGGGTCAATGAAATACTGTCTGTAAAGAATTAAATTTTCTAAAATACATGACTATATCTCTATATTTCAACAAATAGTATTAATTTTCATCTACAATGCAATATCATTCTCTTCTGTTGTTCAATATTATACTTTTACTATTCCTATATACTAGGATACAATGGTGCACGAGGTGTAAAAGGAGAAATAGGTATATTTGGAGGAAAAGGTGATCAAGGTTTCCCAGGGCGTGATGGACAAAATGGAATTTCTGGTCAGAAAGGTAAAATTACTGTTTACATTCCATATAAGTAACTATTTTGTGAGGATCATCCATTTCATTTTAATCATCATATTTTCATATTTTCATTTTATGCACATATTAATGTAGGTTTTACTTTTGTCAGCAACTATATGTAAATTATCTCCAACATCCCAAACAAATATTTTCTATAAGCCAACAATGGAATCTCAAAATGGCCTCTCAACCTACTATTTTAAAAAAGAAGGATGTACCGTATAATGCAGTCCTAGATACACTATGCCTGAGAAAAGATTTGATGGTCCTAGTTAGTATGCCTTTGTGCTCAATCAGGACTGAACGGGGCTAAACATCAACAATAACAACAACAACAAATAAGAGTTTGAGGTATTTACCATAGAGTATGAGGTAAGCTGTGAGTACTGAGTTTGAGTTAATTTCTGGTGAGTGCCATAGAGTATGAGGTAAGTTGTGATGGATGCCATAGAGTGTGAAATACATTGTGATAAATGTGATAGAGTATGAGGTAAATTATAATGAATGCCATAGAGTATGAAATAAGTTCCCAGTAAACAAAGTCTCTAAAACAGTTTTGATTCACTGCTGTACTTATTTCTCTATATTTATGCTAATATCCTTGAGAAAAGTATCCTCAAATCAATAATGTTAATATCCCATTGGGGGATATGCCACTTTACACCTATATTCATTGCATTAATGTGTGATAAAACAATATTTAAACTTTCTAGTCTTTTAAATGTGTCATTAATTGTTATTGTTTCGGCATATTAATGAAATAGAATTTATTTCTTTGCTTAACTATTAGGTTTCAAAGGTGAACCATCCAATGTCTCAATACGTGGTCCAAAGGGTGAACGAGGTTTGGCTGGACTGCCTGGCTTAGAAGGTAATTAACATATTTTATGTGTTGGTCTATTACTAAACTATCATACAGGAACATTTCTATGAGGGACCAGAACTATATTTTTTCTTATGAAATAATTGATGAAAAGCTACAAATTAATATAAATTATTATATTTGTTATTGTAGGACCACCAGGGCCTTCAGGACTCAAAGGAGAAAGAGGCGGGGTTGGACAGTCTGGACTCCCTGGACTCCCTGGCCAAGATGGACGCAAAGGAGAAATTGGCATTGGCTTACCAGGAGGTTCTGGTCTTGATGGACCAAAAGGTTTTTCAGGGACACCAGGTAAACATCTGATATCAGTATTCTTTACCCTGTTGATTTTAAATGCATAAAATACATAAATATGCACAAAAACACATGTATAACACATGACAGATGTTATACAAACACGACAGATGTCATGCAGATTACACCAATGTTAAAAATAGAATCACTGAATGCTTTGTTGGGTTGCATTTTTTAGTTGAAATCCCTTCGTAGGCAAAATTAACAATAGACGATGGTAGCAACCAGGAAATAATATCTTTCTCAACCAATTAATACTATGAAGGCTAGATCAAACTGAAAAGCTGGAATAAGCCAAATGTGCAGGGTGCCTCTCTGAAGCATGCTATATATGCAAGAATCTATGCTGAACATATAGTTGAAGTAGGTCCAGTTTGATTTCAGAGAGCTTTGATTGTCAAAACAACTGACTGCAATATATGCAGCAGAAGTGATGTGAGAAAGGACTGGTTCCAGTAGATCTCTCACATGCAGGGTGTGAAAGATGAGCAGAAAGAGTTAGGACAGCTCCTATGTGTGTGCATGTGCTGTGTGAGAGATGAGCAAAAAGTGTCCAATCTTGGTGGCCATCAATAACAGAGCAAAATCTTGAGTTGAGTGGAATGAGTCAAGAGTAAGGTGAATCCTTTTGTTTTTGTCCTGTGTGTGTGCCTTCGAATCTATTTGGCTAGGTCGTTCATATCAGAGGTAAGTTTCGTTTTTGTCATGCACTTGTTTAAACTACATCAATTTCAAATTCAAGTCCTATCAGTCATTATAGTTTATCCTTTATATGAATGAAATAAGTATTACCAGTGTACAGTTTTGTTTCATTTTCATATATGTTCTCCCTTAATCTAAGTAGGATAAATGTGCCTACATATTTTTCAGTACTCCCCCTCCAAGATTTGTCAAAATAGTTAACTGGTTGTATGGTTTGCATATTGGAGTAGCTAATGTTCAGTTTGAAATGTGACTGGTTAGTGGTTGAAGGGCAAAAAGTTCCAGAGTTTTTGGAGAAGAACTGATCAAAATGTTTTGTATGGGATCTGTGTGTGATAAATGTTGGTGATGGCAGGAGTGGAGTGCATTTTGAGAGATTACTTTTCATTCTTCCAGGGTTGATAAAAATACCAGTATTAAATATACTGAGTTGATTCAATTAATGTTAACTCTCTCTCTCTCT
The DNA here is from genome assembly GCA_027124095.1 of Muusoctopus leioderma. Classification (NCBI taxonomy): domain Eukaryota; kingdom Metazoa; phylum Mollusca; class Cephalopoda; order Octopoda; family Octopodidae; genus Muusoctopus; species Muusoctopus leioderma. The sequence goes on along the minus strand of JAOPJM010468756.1, from coordinate 43 downwards.
CTCTCTCTCTCTCTCTCTCTCTCTCTCTCCCCCTCTCCCTCCC
>JAOPJM010468552.1:0-11003 GCA_027124095.1 Muusoctopus leioderma | reverse complement strand
ATAATAAGAAGGCTCGTAAGTTCAATTCATTTTAATACCATTACAAAAGTTTCAGCTTTTAACCTCGTTAAAGAAAAAAACATAGTCAGTTTAAAAACTATTTATTTTATCTATAATTTAATTAATTTATTTATTTAGTCAACTACTGTTTATTTTCTAATGTGTTTATCTACAATGTTTTTGTCTTCCGTTTCAACAACACATTCCATGTTTTTGAAAAAGCCGGCGGGAAAATTCTGATTACCGAAGAAAACAAAAATCAAAGAAGCAGACGTGAGTGAAGTTTCTATACAAATTTGACAAGTTGAACTATCCTAACTGTATATTTATTTTCTGTGAACGATGAGCAAAAATAAAGACGGTAATATACAATTCTATTTCCTTTCAAATCAAGCAAATAAAAACATACTGTTGTTTAGTGCATCTTTTCAAACATACTGTTGTTTAGTGCATCTTTTCAAACATACTGTTGTTTAGTGCATCTTTTCATGTCTTATTTATTAATGGCAAGATCGAGTGTTTGTTTGTTTTTTCGGTTTTCTTTTTACTTTACACTTTATTTTATTCGTTATATACCAAGTTATATTAGATACATTAGTATATAACTGTAATGTCTTATTTATGATGTATATATTAAGTAATATACATACTATATATATATATATATATATATTAATATTGATTTCTGTCTTAAGCATAAGGGCACACATTTTGTGGGAGCGAACCACCGATTATATTGACCCTTGACTGGTACTTATTTTATCGATCCTAGAAGGGTGAAAGGTGAAGTTGACTCCAGCTAGAGTTGAACTCAGAACATAATGAGACGTGTATATATATGTGTGTAGCAATATTAATGTACAATGTGTAAAGTAACGAGTTATTTTGTATTTTAACTGCGGAGGTAAAAAACTATATCGGTGGACGAACGAATATACACAGGATGGACAAGCGGCCTAATCTACAATCTTCGTATTACTGATACGTATAAAGAAATAGTAAATGATTCTAATCAGTAACAAGAAGACAGTTACCAAATAAGCCATTAGAAAATATGACAGCTCAATTATTAAACTAATCTTTAAAGGACCCAACGAGGGCTCCTCTACGTGGTCGCTCGACCTGCTAGAAATAGCAGCCAAATCTCCCTTACCGTCTTCAAAAAAAGGGCACATTCGACAATGTAATCCTGGATATACAAAAATACGGGATGGTCACAGCTGGAACGCCTATGACCATAGGTCTACTTAATCTGAAGTAATCTGGCGTTATACAAGTGGTCGTTGGGTTCTATTGTATAAGTGTGTGTGATGTTTGTGTATAAAGGCAATAATTTATGTATTATAAAGTTTGTTATATATACTATATAATTATATATACTATATAATTCTGATAAAATTGGTAGATGACGGTGTATGGTGTTGTTCAGTCCCAGGTCACCCCTAATACAGCAGACTTAGGATCAAATACCTTCCAACCGAAACAATCTTTTTCTTTTCTTTTCTTTTTTTTACATATTGTATACGGGACTACATTATCCAGTATGTCCTGGATACAATGTTATTTCTTATAGATTGTTGCTTAGCCCCAGGTTTGCCCTGATTGAGGATTGAGCAGACCTGTGATCAAAGGCGTTCAATCGTGACAGCCTCCGTCTTTTTCTATATATATGGGACTACATGTTACATGTCCTTTTTAAAACTGTGTGTGATTTCTTGGAATTTGGCTACTATTTCTATCAGGTCGAACTTCCGTGTAGAAGCTCCCTCTTTGGTTCGTTATTGGTATTGTTGTTGTTGTTTAACCGCAGGTCAGCCCTGATAGAGCAGACCTATGATCAAAGGCATTCCAGCTGCGACCATCCCATCTTTTTTTCCAGGAATATTGTGTCCTTCATTTGTTAAAATAATAGGGTATGATTTGAGGGAGATTTAGCTGTTATTAATAGCAGAGCAAACAATCACATAGAGGCTCCTTTGTTAGCTTGTATGTTGCTGTATTGTGAGACGAAGTGACTAATTTTCTTGGTACACAACATACACCTCTTCAGTTAATATTTAATTCTCTTGATCAAAGTTACTGATTTAAGGATAAATATATATTTATCCTATGCATTATGGTCATAAATAGAGCTAGTTGCATCACCTTTTGTGATTAGGAGTATTCAGTGACGGTGGATTGGATTTGTAACGTTCATGCATTTCCCAAAGTTATTAGCTGATAAAGTGAAATAGGATCAACTGGTAATCAAACTAGAGTCAAAAACTGTCGCACTGCACTCCATACTATTAACCACTGCATGTTGGAGTGTGCAGTATGGTCCTCTGCTAAGTATCTGGATATATGGATCAGAGAAACCACACCTAGTCATTCGCCTGACTACTTGCATGCTATAATCTGCTTGATCAGGGCTATCCTGGGGTTACACAATCTAACTTACTACTACTACTACTACTACTATTATATCTGCATCTATAACTACTACTGCTACTAATCTACAGGCATAGAAAAACAGACTGGACAGAGTGTACAGTATCATCCTAAGCGAGGTGGAAGCATGGTAATCTGGACCAATAGACCTGTAAGTTACAACTTGTCATTCAGTCAACTACCTCCATACCATAGGTCTGCTCCATCAGAGCTGACCTGGGGCTACACAATAACAACTCCCTCCTCCACTGACATTCATTGCCTCTTAGTCATACCTTTCTAAAGAGTATTAGCTGAGTAAATGAAATGACTTCAACCAGGAATCAAACCAGAGTTACAGGTTCAGTTACTCAGGAGCTTACCAAGAACACTCACTGAAAGTATAGTGCTTGGCTTATTTGATGGGATTAAGTGTGTGTTTTATTAACTACATAAATTTATAGAGCAGTATTTGTCAATGATTTCTCTAGAAATCATTGACAAATACTTTTAAAGTGTTGGTATGTCTTAACCAACAAAATCGTCCTTATACTGCAATTGGTGTATTCAACAACTTCCATAAGAAAACAACTTACCCTGTCACAGGAAAGAACTTACACTCTCACAAGCTGTCCCTCTCCTAGTGTTTGTTGTGCTGCCACAGTCAACCCTGTTTGAGCAGATGTGCAGCACATATATAGTACACTCAGATGACTGGGTGCAGTTTTCAGATCCAGTATTCTGGATGTACCAAGTCTACATCTAGTTTGAGCACCACACTGCACACTCCAACTTACAGTGGTTTATTGTGTGGTGGTGAAATGTAGCAATCTGAGCATGTTACATTTCCTTCACTGTCCAGTCTGCTCTTGTATAACTGTAGTTTCCAACAGCAGAGGTACGGCCAGCGTTCCAGCTGTGCCCATCTCATCACCTTTTCAGACACATTGTTTCAGAATTCAATGTTAATATATATATATATATTTATTATTTATTTTTTTCCTTTATGTATTATTTTTTTTATTTTCCACCTTTAGTTACCTCTCTTACCCTTAGTTATCTCCCTTGCTGCGAGTTATTTATCTTTAATTCCCATTTTTTCAATTTATTTTTTTATTTTCTAAGTTGCCTCCCTTCCCTATTGCCTTTCTATTTCACCCGACTTCCTTCACACTTCCTGTCTTCTCTCATTTTAAAAAAACATGCCGTAAACACTCCATTACACATTTTGCCCTCTCCTACTTTCCTATTGTCTATCCCATCCGATGAAGAGCCTTGCTCGAAACGTTAGTGACTCTATTTGTCCTTCGTGAGCGTAAAACTAATAATATTCTTATTTTTATCCTGTCTGTTGTTTTTCTCCATTAAATTTTGCATATATATATATATATATAATCTCATTACCTTTTCAGACATATTGTTTCAGAATTCAATGTTAATATATATATATATATATTACCCTTTTTTAAGATGTAAGGAGGAGTTTAAAGATTTGACTGCTATTGCCAGCAAGGGAAGCCTTTATGCAGTCACACGACCTGCCAAAAATAGCAACCAATCTCCGTCATATCATACTCTACCATCTTAAAAGACGGAAGATACATTAGCTAATGTGGCTCTGGTGTACACTGCCTGGAAAAAAAGACAAGATTATCACGACTGGAATACCTTTGATCGTAGGTCTGCTCAATCAGAGCTGGGCTGGGCTGGCCTGAGGTTAAACAACAACCATGTAGAGCCTCCTTCATTGACTTGTCCTCTCCCAGTTATTTATATCTTTAATAGCTTCATCACTACTCAACTCAAAGTTACTGTGGCACCACACAAATATTTTCTATATTTCAGTACAGAAAATTGTGTTGGATTATCTTAACCAACAAAATCGTCCATATAGTGCAATTGATGTATTCAACAACCTCCATAAGGAATATGGCAAAACTGTAAGTTCTTTCTCTATATAAACAGTTTAGTTATTAATTCATCCATTTTCTGTGTAAGGGAGGAAAGCATGTGAAAACGATTTCATTTCTTTCTTTTTTTTCTTTCTTTTTTTTCTTTCTTTCTTTCTTTCTTTTTTATTCAAATTATCATTATAAATAAGTGACTCAAAACATTATATTGTTTATACATTTAATATTTAATATTTCCTACTTGTTCCATATCTATGGGCAGTCTGTTTCTGTATCTTGTACATCTTCAGCATAGAGTAATTGAACAATAGATAGTCAATTAATTAATTATATATTATATTATTCAAGTAATTGTCTTCATTTTAAATCAGCTGTAGTAAGTTTTTTCTTTATTTTTTTTAAATATCTAAAAAATTTCAGATATTGCCTGTGAAATGGTTTGACCATTGGCAACTAACATTGGCTTATTGAACCAACAAGGAACTGCAATGTGGTCACTCAATCTGATCGAAATAACAGCCAAATCACACTATTGTTTTAAAAAAATTAATACATTGGATAATGTAGTTGTAGATACACTGCCTGAGAAAACAAAATGGGATGGCCATGACTGTAACACCTTTGATCATAGGTCTGCTCGATGAAAGCTGACCTATGCTAAACAACAACATTAGCTTGTTTAATCCATAGTGTTGTATTGTTGTTGAGAGACATACTCACACAGTCTTGCATTATGTTGATACAGTTATTACTTAGAGGCTAGCACAGACAGAAACACTAGAGCACCAAACTAAATTCCTTTTACAGTATTTACTACCATACCTCTATGTTTTGAGTTCAAATCCTGTCAGGATCAACTTTACTTTTCATTTCTTACTGTTGACATGAGAACCTTGTCTTCTTCAACAATACAAAGACAATGGCTACACATGTATGAAGGAAACAGACTTGTACATCCCCTGTCCCTGTGCATGATCAACACACAACTAAAACCTTCAGAGTCAATACAAATGCCAGGCCACACAATCTCTGACCAGTAACATTGTGAAGGCGCATGGCCTAGTGGTTGGGGTATTAGGCTCACAATCATAAGGTCATGGGTTTGATTCCCAAACCAGGCAGTGCATTGTGTCCGTGTCATGTTGCTCCAGTTCACTCAGCCGAAAATGAGTACCAGTAGCACCTGGGGGGTAACTTTGCGACGGACTGGTGTACCGTCCAAGGGGTAGTCTTGAACTCTCAGTCACTTAACGAAACCGGAATAAGCTCCAGCCACACAAAACCAGAATAAGCTCCAGTCTGATGAGCCACTAGGCTTGATACAGATAGACATGGTAACATCACTTATATATAATATTTCTACATCTGTATCCTAAAGACGAGGCTTCCTCTTCTTCAAGGCTAGAAAATATTTCAGCCCCGATCGGTTGCTGAATTAATACACAACTCAAGTCCAACTCACATTAAATTACTACTCACATATCCAGGACACTGCTGCTGCTACACATACAAACATCCTACACCACATCCAAAAGAATGCCATTCGACTGGTTGGCAAAGATTCACTCACCAACACACTTCAATGACTAGCTCACAGACACACTGTTTCTTCTCTCTATCTCTTCTAAAGATCTGCAACAGCCTCTGCTCCTCTGAACTAACAAACTGCATACCACTTACACCTAAGCCTATCCGATGTCCCCATCTCTCTTCCGCCTCCTCTTCATCCCTACTATGTCTCATTCCCCAGATCTTGCACTTAACACTTTTTCCCAATCATTCCTCCCCAGAGCCGTTACCCTCTGAGATTCCTTCCCACTCGTATTTTTCCAGTAGATTGTTGACATGCAGAAGTTCAAGCTGAATATCAACCACATTGCTTTCACCAGTCTGGGAGGACCTATGTCTATTATTTTACACTGTCTAAATCACTCTTCCTTTATCTATTTATTACTCTAGCTCTTTCTGTCTCTCTTTCCCTCTTATTTTTTTCTCATACTTTTCATATTTTTTCCAAGGCTGTCACAAAATCCCTTGATGAATTGGCAGAGTCTGGCAAAATTAAAAAGAAAACCTATGGCAAGCAATGTGTATATGTTGCCAGCCAGGTAGTTATTACTTCACATGTATATTATTGTTATCTTTGTATGTCTTATATGTTATCATTACTCTTGTATTATATTTTAATCATATTATTTTATTATAACATTAACCTTGATGTTTATGCTGCAGTTACCACTGTCTTTTACTACTGGCTGAGGTAATAAATATATTACTCGGTTCTTACATCCATACCAGAGTTATAAAGTTCACTGTCTCAATATCCCAGTCAAGGTGACAATCACTTCTTAAATATATGAGTATATTACTCAGTTCTTATACACACACCAGAGTTTATAAATATAATTGTGTATCTGGCAATCACTTCTTAAATGTATGAGTGTATTAGCCTGTTCTTACACCCACACCAGTATTATAGATGTAATTATGTCTGCCAAGATTACGTAATCACTTCTTAACTGTAAGGGTGTATTATCCTGTTCTTACACCTACACACAGTTAAAATGTAATTGTGTATCTGTCAAGATTACATAATCACTTCTTAACTGTAAGGGTGTATTGTCCTGTTCTTACACCTACACACAGTTAAAATGTAATTGTGTATCTGTCAAGATTACATAATCACTTCTTAACTATATGAGTGTATTAGCCTGTTCTTACACCCACAACAGAATTATAAATGTAATTATGTCTGTCAAGATTATATAATCACTTCTTTACTCTATGTGTGTATTAGGCTGTTCTTACACCCACAACAGAATTATAAATGTAATTATGTCTGTCAAGATTATATAATCACTTCTTTACTCTGTGTGTATTAGGCTGTTCTTACACCCAATCTATCAAGATCACATGGATGGATCTCCATCTAATTTCCAGACAATGAGTGTTCAGTTGTTCGATCAACTGAACTGCCAGATCATTGAATTAGCATATAAATGACTGAGTATTCCACAGGCACATGTACCCTTAATGTAATCCTCAGGCAGACTCAGCATGACACAGTGTGACAAGGCTGGACCTTTGAATTACAGGTACAATCCATCTGACAGGCTTCCACGCAGTTTTCGTCTACCCAATTTCACTCACAGGGCTTGGGTTGACCCGAGGCTATGGTAAAGACACTTTCCAAAGAACTTCTTAACCATTCGGCCATGCTGCGTCCGTGAAGACCACATAATCACTTCTTGACTATATGAATGTATTAGCCTGTTCTTACATCCACACCAGAGTTATAATGGTCACAGTATGTCAATGTCCATTTCAAGGTCACAATGACTTCTTAACTATATGAATATATTACCCTGTTCTTACATGCACACCAGTGTTATGAAGGTTACTACATGTCCATGCCAAGGTCACATAATGACTTCATAACTCTAATGTATTGTCTAAAGTATTTGACAGAGGGCCATGTCTGGGATGTTAGTCTCTACCTCCCATCATGGTACATCAACACACTGTTCTTTTGCTTTTAGTTCCAAGCAATTTATGTTGGTGCAGACCTTCACTACCCTACCAATTCTTGTGACTATGTTTATTTACAACAGATGTATATGTTGTTTAACTCTAGGTCAGCCCAATTGTACAGACATGTGGTCAAAGGTGTTCCAGCCATGACCATCCCGTGTTTTAGTATATCTAGGACTACATTGTCCAATGTACCCTTTTTTGTAAGATGATAGGGTGTGATTTGGGTGAGATTTGGCTGCTATTTCCAGCAAGTCGAGTGACCACATAAAGACTCCTTTGTTGGATCGAGCACAGTTATATGTTGCTGTTATTTAGCCCTGAGTCAGCCCCAATCAAGCAAACCTATGATCAAAAGCATTCTAGCCATGACCATCCCCTCTTTTCAGGTATTGTATATCCCGGACTACATTATCCAATGTGTCCTTTTTTAAGATGGAAGGGTGATTTGAGGGCGATTCGGCTGCTATTTCTAGCAGGTTGAGCGACCATGTAGAGGCTCGCTCATTGGCTGAAGCAGAGTTATATACTTTACCCAGGTGATAAGGGAACAATACAGCAGCTGTAGTAGTAGTAGTAGTAAGGTTTGAACTGATGACAGTAGTAGTAGTAGTAGTAGTAGTAGTAAGGTTTGAACTGATGACAGTAGTAGTAGTAGTAGTAGTAGTAAGGTTTGAACTGATGACTATGTGGTCAGTAGTCCAGCAATTTAGCTCTCACAACCACTATGCCTCATAAATATATGTCCATTTCTTCACATCTATTTTCCATGCTGACATAAGTGGAATGTTTTTTTGTTGTTGTTGTTTTTTGTCAAAACAGGTATATGGATGAATGCTCTTCCTATCACTACACTACTACATGTAGGAATGGAACCTATTTGTCAGCCAGGCATACCTAACTAAGCAAATAGTAGGGTCTCACATGTAATATAGTGAGGTGAAAAGCTTCGATCAGCTGAGATTATCTAAGCAATTAGTAGCCAAAAACTCCCTTTGGGGGTGTTTAAACTCTAAAAAAAAAAACAAACAAAGGAGATAACTCCAATAAGATCAATTGATTGAAATTTTTGGTCAATATTGACAATGCAGATTAGAGTGGATCTGGTCTTTAAAGCCAACTGGTGAAAGCAATGGACATGTTTCGGTCTTATTAAACCTCCTCAGTGAAGTATATTCTACTCATTTGGCAAGACTAAGAGTGATCAATATATACAGAAATAGAGGGAATGTAGTGACACTGATGAATATTAACAATGTGATTGTGGGAGAATACCTCAGGGAGCATTCCATATACTAAATACAATTACAGTTGAGTTTCACATATGTGGTATACTGAGTTGAAAAACTTCTGTCAACTGAGATTATCCAAGCAATTAGTAGATAAAAACTTCCTCTAGAGATGTTTAAATCTAAAAAAAATAACAAGCAAGGGAGATAACTCCAATAAGATCAGTTGATAAAAGTTTTTGAACAATATGGACAATGCAGATTGGAGTGGATCTTGTCTTTAAAACCAACTGGTGAAAGCAACGGACATGTTTCAGTCTTATTAGATCTCCTTAGCAAAGCATATTTTACTCAGTTGGCATGACTAAAAGTGATCAATATATATAGAGATAGAGAGAGAGAGTATAGTGATGCTAATTATGAATCAACAATATAGCAGAAGGAAAATACTTGAGGGTACCATTCTGCGTACTAAATACAATTACAGTAGGGTTTCACATATGTAATATAGTGAGTTGAAAAACTTTGATCAACTGAGATTATCCAAGCAATTAGTAGACAAAAACTCCCTTTAGCAGAGGAGATAACTTCACAAGATCAGTTGATAAAATTTTTTGTACAATATAGACAATGAAGGTTAGAGTGGATTTGGTCTTTAAAGCCAACTAGTGAAACCAAAGTCGAGCCTATGGGGGAGCTTCTACATGACCTGCTAGAAATAGCAGGCAAATTTCCCTCAGACTACAATTTACCATCTTAAAAAAAGAAAGTACGCATTGGCTAATGTAGTGCTAGATACATTGTCTAAACAACAACATCAATAACCAAGCAAAGTTATGTGCCTTACCTTACCTTACCTTACCTTACCTTACCTTACCTTACCCAAGGTCAACAACACAATAGCTTTAGTAAGATTTGAACTCATGACTATGTGGTCAGTATCCTATAATCTTAATATTACACCAACTACACACCATTATTAATTAGAAACAGGAAAAAGAAAACCAGCCAACGAGGCAGACTCTAAGTGGTTTCTCAACCTGTTAGAAATAGCAACAAAATTTCCTTCAAATCACAGTGTACCAGCTTAAAAATGGAAGGATATATTGGATAATGTAGACTGGGATTGCATTCTCTGAAGAAAGATGGGATGGTCATGGTTGGAATGATTTTGATCATAGATCTGTTTGATCAGAGCTGATCTAGGGCTAAATAACAACATAAACAGAAAAAGAAAAAAGACCATACTGTTATTTTTTTCAGGATAACTTTCCATCCCTAAGTGATGCTGAAATGAAAACTTTGGAAGCCGATATTCAGAAGTTTACTTCAAAGTTACAGAACTTAGAAAATGAAATCAGTTTATTAGAAAAGGGTGAGTAAAGTAAAAGATATTGTTGTTGTCGTTGTTGTCGGTGACATCATTGTCGTAGGTGCTTAGTCCCAGGTCGGCCATGTTTAAGCAGATCTTTGGCCAAAAGCATTCCAGTTGTGACCATCTTGTCTTTTACACGGGCATAATGTATCTAGGACTTTAAGACATTACGGTGTGATTTGAGGGAGATTTGGCTATTTCTGGCATATTGAGCGACCACATGGAGGCTCCCTCGTTAACTCTTCAACATGGCTCTGTGGTTCAGAAATCTGCTTTGCAACAGTGTGGTTTGGGATTCAGTCCCACTGCGTGGCACCTTGGGCAAGTGCCATCTTCTATAGCTTCAGGTTGATCAATGCCTTGTGAGTGAATTTGGTAGGTGGAAACTGTGCAGAAGCCTGTCATGTATGTATATGTATATATATATATGTATGTATGTATATATATCTATGTCTATATATATATATATATATGCCAGCATGGAAAACGGATGTAAAACGATGATGATGATATATATATATATATATATACACACACACACCTGTTCAC
>JAOPJM010467535.1:0-11007 GCA_027124095.1 Muusoctopus leioderma | reverse complement strand
GAGAGAGAGAGAGAGAGAGAGAGAGAGAGAGAGAGAGAGAGAGAGGTGGGCAGTGGGCAGTTAGAGAGAGAGAGAGAGAGAGAGAGAGAGATAGGTGGGCAATGGGCAGTTAGAGAGAGAGAGAGAGAGAGAGAGAGAGAGAGACAGAGGGAAAATACATGAAAGCACTTATAGATAGCCGGTACCCTAGCACTTAACATCTCGTTAAAACTAAAGCTTTCCACTAATCCTCTATAGAACGCAAGGGTGGCACCGACCACACTGCCGAACCTGTGGAGGGTTGTGAGGGTCTGGCAACACTCCAAATTCCAAGTGTTCCCATCTTAGTCTGTATTTGACACTGAAACCGCCAGAACTATTTCTTACGTAGGCACAAGGCAACAAATTCGTACAGTCGATATTAAACCGATTTCAGTATATTACTGGTACTTTTTTTTTTATCGATCTTAGAGGTATGTCAGCAAAGTCAATCCCAGCGCGATTTTAACTCAGATCATCGAAAAAGAGTTAAAATTTGTCTCGAGCCTACAGGCTCATCAGGCCGGGGCTTATCCAGGTTTCATGTGGTGTTAAGCAACTGAGAGTACAAGACTACCCCTGGACGGGACGGGACGCCAGTCCTCCGTCACAATGTTACCCCACCCACCCCCCACCAGTTGGTGCTGGTACTCATTTTTATATGGAAGAACGTGAATGATATACCTTGCTCAAGGACACACACAACGCGTTGCTCGGTCTGGGAATTAAACCCACGGCTTTACGATCGTGAGCCCAAACACCTTAACCACTAGACCACCACGCACCTTCAGATCATAAAGGGGATAAAGACGACAAGGTATTTTATCTACCGCTCTACTGATTCTGCCACTCCACAATAAAGTACAAACTAGAAGCTAATTAGATTGAGGGGGGAAAAACACGAAAAAAAAAACCGTTTAAATAAGAATAAAACAACAGAAAATGTAAAAACAAGACAACAAAACAAAAAATCAAATCAAAAGGAAATCCTCAGAATATACGTAAGACAAAAAAAATGGGGAGAAAAACTATACTTTGGCTAATACCTTACAAGACTAGACAGAGTTAAAGTAAATCAGTATCAAAGACAACAATGGTTAAAAAAAAAAAAGAAAACTATACCAACCCACACATCACGTATTCTACACAATCATTAAGCAACAAAATAACAGAATTCACATTCTATACAATAACACAACACTCGATAATAAAACACAACTCACACAATACATACGTAACTCACACAATACATACGTAACTCACACAATACATACGTAACTCACACAATACATACGTAACTCACACAATCACCATCCAATGAAATAACACAATTCACATAGCACGTATTTTGCACCATTGTTTCTTAAACTTTCTTCCCTCGTGACCTCTTTCTACTAGACGAGTTTTCTCGCGGCCCTCTTTCATTTTTGTAATATTCAATAAGTAATGAAAAGAATATATATATAGCCTGTAACATAAAATTACTAGTAACAACAAACTAAAACTCAGAGAAAATATAAAACAATGTAGATAGAAGACCACACAAAACTTTTTTAATAGTAAACATATATACTATATGAATATCTTCAGTGTGTTGGTTGTACTTATTTTGATATTTATCAGTGATATTCTTCAGGGAATTTCTACGTCGTTAATAGTTGAGCAGTATTTTGTATTAAGTCATGAACTGTCACCATTCCCGTTCTACGGGAATGGTGACAGTTCATGACTTAATACAGGCACGCCGATGGAAAATGGCTTGGGCATGTCTGTTGCATGATCTCCAATGTTGTATCATGAACGCTTCAGTTTTACATTTCAAAGTGAAAATGTTTGTACTATCCCCTTGTAGAGACATATTTAGTTGATTAAGCTTCTCGAATATGTCAGACAAATAACATAATTTACAAAGCCAATTGTCACCATGAAAGAATTGAGGGGGTTTTTTTTCTGATAAAAACAACATTACTTCGTTTTTTAAGTCTACTAGTGGTCTCAAAGCTCGTTCCTTTGACAACAGTCACACTTCTGTATGCAGTAAAAGTTTGCTCAACTTGGATTCCATATCCTAGCATAGATTTGCAAATAGACGGCTTTTCAATGCATAACTTTTAATGAAGTTGATAATTTTACCAGCATCTTGTATTATTGCAGTTAGCTCAGAAGACATTTTTTTTTAAAGCCACAGATGCCTCTCAATTAATTATGCAATGAGGGAATGTAGTAGATGCACTGCTTGTAGATTTAACTATAGCTTGACATTCTACGTTATTCCCGTCATTGCTGCATACACACTAACACAGTTATACAATTCCAGACCTACTTCCTTAACAAAAAATGGTCCACTATGAGGAAAACATCTTCATCTGTTTTACGTCCATTTAATGATCGACAAAACAGTAATTCCTCATGAACAGTTTTCATACCAATATCTGACAAATACTAACAATTGAGCCACAATTGTAAATTCGGTCAACTCATCCAACTGAATCACAAATCTATTACTTCCATTAATTATTTCAATAAGATGCACAAATTGGTTATTGCTCATTTCTGCAATTCTTTTGCATACCGTTTCATTTGATAGCGGAAGTTTTCTTATTTCATTCACACAGATCTTTCCGGGAATAGTTTCTGTGATTCTACTTGCCGCTAGAAATACAAGTTCTTTGTCAATTGTATATGGTTTATTAATTTTTGTAATTAAATATGAGGCATTGCGTGATGCTCCTAAGTATTTTTTTTAAAACCAGTGTATGTTTCTTAAAATTAAAAAAAAAATTTTTTTTCGAAGATTTCACTACTATTTAATAAAACGGTAAAGATTTGCCAGCATAGGAAGCATGTCTAGTATCAAGATGTCTTTTTAATTTAGCAGGCTTCATACTTTGCCAAATATTCATTACAAATTTAACAGACTGGAAGGTGCTTTCATGCCTAAGAGCTATATAACAAAAAAGATTAGTTGTACTTCCTATTTTTTTTGTGGGGATGGGCAGCTTCTACAGTTTCCGATTCGTGTTACTGCAGGAATTATTACTTCAGCATTGTTTTCTGCTGTATTCTTCTATGAGAAATTTAACCATGTATTACCAGAAATTTAACCAGGTATTTTCAATTCTATGTGATAAAAATTAACTAATATTTTGAAAAATAACTGTAACGCTTCCCTTAAAACAGTTTATTTTTTTAAAGTATTTAAATTGTATAAAATAAAATTAAAATATTTAGAACCTTGATTTTATATTTTATTTTGAATTAATTTGTATGTGATATAAAGTTACTCTGGAAAATGGAAAAAATTCCGTCATTATTTGTGGATCTTAACGAGTAAATTACACACTTGTCACAATTAAATTATCTCAACAGGTACTTGTTATTGTGACACAGCTCACTGCCTATATATATATAATATATAATATATTTTCAGATCAAGAGTTCAAAATCATGGCTGTATACACACATCGTTGTAACACAATTCAGGTAAAAAGCAAAACAAAACAATAAATAAAAATAAAACACTTCCTTCTCTTAAACTGTTAATAAACGACTGAACGTAAGAAACGGTGCCAAGTGTTGCGAAACAGATTACCAAATACGCTATAAATCATAATAAAATTAAAAGCTCGCTATACTAAACTTACAAAAATAAGTATTGATAACAGAATATGGAAATGTCTTGTGTGTAAATGCTTGGTTGCACCATCAACAAAGGTTGATTTTATAATATATGACAGCCATTAAGGGGAGCGTCGCTGACAGTGTAAAATACAGTATGGAACAACAACTAAACAACAACAGAATAAGAGTAGTCTGTCTAACTGTTGTTATGTTCTTGTTCAGTTTACGTTCCATACTTTTATATTTTATATTTTATAGACAAATATTCTTGTGTGTATATTTTATGTATATATCTTTTATACACAGATAAAAATGCTCTAATAAACAAAGCAAACACATTTTAATATTCTTCATGAAAGTTCCGTGACCCCCGGGAAAGGTTCGTGATCCATAGTTTTAAAAAACTAGACAATAAACAGAAGAAATACTGAAGTAATATCAGAATCAACAAAACAAACACACAAAACAAATTTGATGTAACATACAACCTACACCTTCTTCCTTAAGTGGTATTTGAGGAAGTTGGTGAGGCCTAGTCCTGAGAGGAAAAGCTCTTCTGTCCTCAAACATTTCAACTGCGTCCACCACACAACTTCCTTCGACATAGCCACCAGACAGAGGAAGACTACCCGCTCTTCCTGGCCAAATGAAGGCGGTGGTTCGAGCTTCACGATAGACTCGGCTGATAGCCGGATCCGTCCCGCATGTGATAACAGCTGTTCGACATAAACCCACAAATCAGCCATGCATAGGCACTGAACGAGTGCGTGCCGGACAGTTTCATTACCTTGTGCACATCTCGGAACGGCTCAGTGGCTGTGGGCTCAAACACAGACATGTCTGTAAAGTTTATCCCGAACAGGCATAGCCGCCTTCCCTGTAGCAAAGCCGCCTTCTCTGTAGCAAAGCCGTCTTCCCTGTAGCAAAGCCGCCCTCCCTGTAGCAAAGCCGCCTTCTCTGTAACAAAGCCGTCTTACTTGTAGCAAAGCCGTCTTCCCTGTAGCAAAGCTGCCCTCCCTGTAGCAAAGCCGCCTTCTCTGTAGCAAAGCCGTCTTCCTTGTAGCAAAGCCGTCTTCCCTGTAGCAAAGCCGCCTTCTCTGTAGCAAAGCCGCCTTCTCTGTAGCAAAGCCGTCTTCCTTGTAGCAAAGCTGTCTTCCCTGTAGCAAAGCCGCCCTCTCTGTAGCAAAGCCGCCCTCCCTGTAGCAAAGCCGCCTTCTCTGTAGCAAAGCCGCCTTCCCTGTAGCAAAGCCGCCTTCTCTGTAGCAAAGCCGTCTTCCTTGTAGCAAAGCCGTCTTCCCTGTAGCAGAGCCGCCTTCTCTGTAGCAAAGCCGCCCTCCCTGTAGCAAAGCCGCCTTCTCTGTAGCAAAGCCGTCTTCTCTGTAGCAAAGCCGTCTTCCTTGTAGCAAAGCCGCCTTCCCTGCAGCAATGCCGCGCGAAAGACTTTTGAAAATTGTCCATAAACCCCGACCTGAAAGTCTTCAAGAAGAGATTACTCAAACTGTTCTCATCGAAGCCCAGAATCGCTCCCAGGTCACCATCAGATTTATTACTAAATTTCTCTACGATATACCGCATGAGGTCGAGGTTGTCTTGGGTAGATCTGCCTGGAACCACACATGTATGTGTGGTATCAATGTGTGGTATCAACGACAAGTGCTAACTACTTTGGGAGTATCTTGGCTAAATTATTTAACTCTGCATTCAACAAAATTATAGGCCTGAAATTATCAATGATGCCCCCACCGTCTTTCGTGGCCCTCCTCAACAACACCACCACTCCCCGTCTCACACAAATGGCAATGCTGCAATTTATACTGCTAGTTGCCATAGACTGGCATATTACCGTAAAGTTCGTAGTGCAGACCTTTGAAGCGATTTTCCCTCGCACAACCACTCAGTGCTTTCCGCATCTTAGCTACCGTTATCGGCTTTTTACTGTACTTCACTTTTCTTGGTGAGGGTCGCGGCAGGCCATCTATGTAGGCACTGAAGTCCACCGTCTCCGGTACACCGCTTTCTTCAGACACTCGGGCAAAGTGTCACTGAAAAACATGACACATGGAACGGCCTTCGTTCCCTCGTCTCTAAGAGCACGCGCCTTATCTCGGACAACGCAAATGAATGGTCGATCGCCATTTTAACCGCTTCTACGTCGATCGTTATACCTTTCCTAATAACCTCTTCTATATAGCTTCCCCTCTAATCTAGTGTTTTCTACCGCTACGTTCTTGCTAAACCTTATCGACTCGACACTAATCTTTCTATTTAAAAAGACCTACCACTGGTTGTTGACGGTCGTCCCCACCAAATCCGACCTAATTCGCTAATCGCTATCTGCAAGCTCTCTGTTCCGAGAACTACACGTTCAGCTTCCAGTAGCTGGGTCCCTTGTCTATGTGCCATATCTTGAGTTTACCGTTGTAGATCACAAATTTGTGGTCTGTGCAGCCAACTGCCTACAAACTGTGGACACCGACACCCCATGATATCTTTATCAGCTGACCTAACAAAACACTATCTAGATACGGCCTGCGCGACCCGATGTGGATTGTCCAAGTCGACATGGGCACCATTCAGACAGTTGGAACTGCATGAGCAGGTCTCCTAGGCTTTTGTAACCCCTTCTTCTATCAGCTACTTCTACACAATCCTAGCGTGTGTCTTAGATAATAATTGTTTCTAACTTAAGGCACAAAGCCAGAAATTTTGGGGAAGGGGAACAGTCGATTATATCGACCTCAGTACTTGACTGGTACTTTGTTTATCAACCCCAGACGGATGAAAGGCAAAGTTGGCCTCGGCGGGGTTTGAACTCAGAGCGAAGTGAGCCGGAACGAATACTGCAAGGCATTCTGTCCGATTCGGCCAATCCACCACCCATTAGTATATGTTAGTAATACTGGCTTACTTTACATGCCTTAATTTTCAAAGCAAATTAATAATATTTATGTACCAACCAAGTCAAAATCATTACAATCAAATTTTAAAAATCTGGAAAACTTTCATAGTAGTTTTTTTTCTTTTATGCAAGAATCTATTTTTAAGATATGTTCAAATAACAGCTCATTAATCCTTTTAATACTAACCTACCTCCCAAGACTGCCTGTACTAAAGTGTTCATATATATCATTACAGCATAAACGATACTATGAGATTTCAGTTTGTCAACACCAGCATAATATATACCAATATTTAAAGTTAAAGATATTTTACTAAAATTCTTCCAAAATCATGATTATATTGAAAAATACTTGAAATATATATATAGGTAGTCTACTCATTACAAATATTGTCATGAAAGGGTTAGATACAAAAATGTTACAGACATTTTATTAATCAAATCCAAAGTAATAATCATTTTGAAAACTTACTAAAACACAGGCAGTCGACTTTTGCAAGAAATATGAGCAGAAAAGAATGCAGACTCTTACTGGGGAATCAGATGCTACTTAATCAACTGCTGAACTCCTTAATTGAAATTATAAATTTCAGTAAGTCCACTTTATAGAATATATCAAATAAATAAAACTGATCTGTATCATATCAGATGAAAATGTATTTTCCTTCAATAACAACAAATAAGTTAAATGAGTGTTTTGCAATTGCAAAAGAAAATGCAAAAATAATAAGCATTACTCACTTAAAGTCACACATTGACAACATTCCTTGTCACGGATTACAAGAGTTTCATTCTGTTAAAAATAAAATAAATGTTATATGTAAAGAGGCATCTAATAGTAGTGTGTAAACATCTTAACAGGTGAATAACTTCAAAGTTTATTTTTTTCAAATTCCGTTTCTGAAATAAAACATGCAACTGGCCTGGTAGTTAAGGTATGTATATGAAACAGCCAAGTAGATAAGATACTGGGTCAGGAATTCAAATATATAGAATGTTTTTCATTGCTTTTCTTTTCTACAATTTCTGGGTAATTTAATTCTACATTCATTAGTCCAACTATCTGTAGGGATTAGGTATCATAATTTATAAGAGGGTCACCAGCAATAGACAAGTATCATATATTTAAGATGAAGTCTGATTCTCTCATATCCTCAACAATATAGAGGTTTGAGTTAAGTACTATTTTTTTATTTATTCTTTTACAGGTTTTGGACATTGGACTATGGCCATGCAGAAATACTGCCATGAAGGGTATCATTGAATTGTATCATAGGCCCTCAACACCTGATGGAATCAATCATAGGGGCACCATTGTGACCTGCCGTGCACCAGTCCTCTCCATCTGTTACAGTTGCATGCCAGATCTCGTGTTTCCGCTAATGATTTGCCTGTCCACTCTTTAATGTTGTCTGTCCATCTTTTTCTTTGTCCGCCTCTCTTTCTCTCCCCCTTCACAGTTCCTTGTAGGATGGTCTTTGCAAGGGCCACTGGATCATGTTACATGGCCATACCATCTAAGCTTTCTTTTCTTCACTATTGTGAGAAGGTCTTCATGGGGTCCAATGTGATGTTGGATTGTTTTGCGGACCTGCTCGTTTGTGATATGGCCTATGTGTGAGATGCCGAAGATGTTGCGGTAGCATCTCATTTCTAGTGCCTCTATCTTTCTCTGTGTCTCTGCAGTGAGGGTCCATGTCTCTCACACACATATAGGAAGATGGAGAGCACCAGTGCACGCAGGAGTCTGATCTTGATCTTCATGGTGTTGTGCTTATCTTTCCATATTGGTTTGAGCTTGGTTAGTGCAGTCATTGTCTGTGCAGTTCTTGTAAGGATTTCTGATCTTGATCCTTTATCATTAAGGATCGCCCCCAGGTATTTAAACTGCTGCACTCTGTCTAGTGTTTGCCCTTGTATATAGATGTCTGTAGTGATGACACTGTTGGTGTTTGTCATGAGTTTGGTTTTGTCGGCATTGATTTCCATTCCAAACTTGGTGGAGGCTTTATTAAGGTCGACCAATTCATCCTCTTTTCCTGCCAGGCCATCAATGTCATCTGCAAATCTTAGGTTGGTGATGTTCTTTCCTCCAATGCTGACTGTGCCCACATGATCTACAAGGGCATCACTCATGATCCTCTACAGCAAGATGTTGAACAGAGTGAGGGAGAGGGGGCAGCCTTGACGGACGCCTACAGTGTTTATGGAACCATTCCCCGATGGTGTCTTGTACAAGTCCTGTGCTGGATGCCTTGGCATAAAGTTATTGTATGGTATGAGTCAACATTTGCCCCATGTTAAATTTCCTCATGGTGGCCCATAGAGCATCATGCCAGACTCTATTGAATGCTTTCTTGAAGTCTATGAAGACATGGTATAGCTCTTTCTAGTGTTGAAGATATTTCTCACAGAGGGTGGGGAGGCTGAAGATTTGCTCAGTAATACTTCTACACTCTGTGAGAAATATCTTCAACACCAGAAAGAGCCTTGAAGGGTGTAGAAGATTATATTGACCTCAGTACTTCGTTTGGTACTTCTGTTGCCAAAGGATGAACTGAAAAGTTGACCTGGGTGGGATTTGAACTCAAAGAAGATGTTACAAAATATGACAAAGTATCTTATCTAATTCTCTACCAATTCTGCCAACCCATTGCCTATGAGGATTATGAAAACTTCTAATTTCTAAGATAAGTTCTTGATGAGTCCAGCTTTACAATCAGAAGAGTGGATGGTTTGTATCTCAGCATTAGTCATCCTTAAATATCAATACCCCAATTCAACTAACTGTGAATAGGTACTTCACCTCTGTAGGCAGTTAAAAGTGCTGGAAAACTCAAGAGTGTTCTTTTCACTTGCAATAAAGACAAAGTATAAATATTTATTTATCACTAGTGAAATAAATAAAAGTCAATTGCTTAACCTTTTGTAATCAAAGGTATCCCTCAATAAGTGATTTTACTGATTTCAGGGGTAAAAACATAGAGGAATTGTAGCTGTGATGTTTGTATTTTTTGCAATTACATTAGCAGAGTAAATAAAATAGCTGCAACAGAGAATTATACCTGGACTGCAGACATGATTCCCCAGAAACTTACAACCAGCATAACAGCACTTTTCCCACAACTTGCCCCAACTTGCTATATTGGACTCCAATCGTTTTATGGACATATATTCTAAAAGACAAGTATTTTATCAATCATGAGCAATCTTTCTCAAGCTCAGTATAACTCAATGAGTGAACCTCTAAATAGCCACTCAGTCTGCTAGAAATAGTTGCCAAATCTCCCTCAAATTACACCCTATCGTAAAACAAAATAGGGCAAGGACACATTAGATAATGTAGTTCTGGATAACCCTAAGTATAGTATGCTGGAAAGGTCAGCTGGCGGGATGGACAGTAAAGGGAAAATGATTGTGGTTAGTGGTGAGGGAGGTATAGAGGAGGAGGGCTCAAGTGCGTTCAGTAGTTGTGTCAGTGGCTGGTAGGGGGTGATTACATTGGAGAATAAAATGAAGAATTTGGTGGAATATAGCCACGTTATCAGTCTCAGACTGGATGGTCACAACTGGAATGACTTTGACCATAGGTCTGCTTGATTAGGGTTGACCTGAGGTTAAACAACAACCTTACAGGTTGATCTGCTAGAAATAGCAGCCAAATCTCCCTCAAATCATACCCTACCATATTAAAAAAAGGACACGAGATAATGTTAAAATGAATACCCCTAATAAGATAGGGTGCTCACTACTGGGAAAACTTTGACTATAGGTCTGCTTGATCAGGATTGACCTGGGGCTAAACAACAACAGCAATAACAACCTAATGGCTTGATCTGCTAGAAATAGCAGCCAAATCTCCCTCAAATCACACCCTAGAATCTTAGAAAAAGTAAGGACACATTGGACAGTGTAGCTCTAGATATACAAAACGGTGGAGGGGTGGGTCATGGCTGTAACACCATTAATTATAGGTCTGCTCAGTTGGAGCTGATGTGGAATTAAACAACAACAGTGAGGTGGGGCTAAATAAAGACAATGAATAAAACTTCAATCAAAGATAGTTTGATTATTCACAGCTACAGTAACAATTATAGAAGAAGTGTCTATGAAAGATCTTAAGTGATTGGTAATGTTAATTTCATACCGGAGTACAAGACACCAATTCATCTAGCAATAGATATTGTTGATTAAATCACATAATTTATTATTATTATCTGATTTATTGGTGCCACTTGAGGAATGAAAGGCAAAGTTGGCTCAGGCAAGATTTGAACTCATAAATATTACTTACTTCTTCACACTTCTTGTTACAAGCAGGGACTCTATGAAACTCTCCATCAATGCATACTTCATTGAAGCACTCATTCAGTATGCGAGTCTCATTCTCAAGACATCGGACTGAAGCAGTTGTTCTTGGAATTGTGGTAGTCTCTGTAGAAAGAAAATAGTATTATATATACATATAT
>JAOPJM010467431.1:0-11007 GCA_027124095.1 Muusoctopus leioderma | reverse complement strand
AGAAATGTATTAGTATCACGCTCAAGAAGGAGAAATAGAGTCACTAACGTTTCGAGCAAAGCTCTTCTTCAGAGGGAGAAACAAGAGAAAGAGAGAAAGGCTGGAGACGAAAACATGTTTGTGTTATCTTCACGCCATGCTGGTAGAAAGGAAGTAGTAGGGCAGCGAGTTTTGTGTTTTCAAAGGAAGAGAGGAAAAGGGGAAGTAACTTAAACAAATTCCATATCTATGCGAGCATACACATACAAACACACACACACCCACAGACAGATACACAAGTACACAAACAATATATATATATATATATATATATTGGTATTTCAATCACATGGACTTACTTATTAACCTGATGAAAGGAATAATGATCTTTTACACTGAAGAATGTTAAAATTTGTAGAGGAAAAGTATAGTGGATTAAGTTAAGACCAGTACATAACCAGTATATATTTTATTAACCCAGGTAATTTGAAAAGCCAATTCGGTTTTCACAGGCATTTAGTCTGACACTTCAACTTTTGTCATTCCACTGCCATGAAGACAAATAATTAAACAAGAAAAACAAAATCAATTTTCATTTAAAATGTGTATAGCGTTTGACTACTGTTAAATGAAACTTGCTGGTTAGCCAGATATATATATATATATATTTTAATCATATTATATTTGTGCAAATTCCTATCTTGTCATTCACTTCCATAATCATCTAATATGTGGAAGTCACCTGCTCAAGATTAACATTTAGCTAATATGGAATTAGAACTATTAAATTAGAGTTAACTAGCAACAAAATAATTAATATCTTATAAAGAAGAGTGAAAGAAGCTCGAAAATAATTTAAAATTTCTTTAAAGAATGTTCAATAAAATTATGATTTATTAGATTAATAATATAATAAAGTGTATTCCAAAAATGTATGTTGTTACATACGTATATATTGTAGTGGAACAAAAACAAGAGGGACAGTGCACATAGTTTTTGTAGGCCTTTCTAGAACTGTGTGAGGTTGATATATTGTTGATGTTCAGCTTGAACTTCCGCCTGTAGGGAAAACTTTGGTGGCAAAGATGGGAGATTCAGGGGCTTGCAACTTTTTTAACTGCTTAGTCTGGAAGGAAGGTAGTGCCCATCACCCTTTTTTCAAGGCCTCCGAGACTTGTGGGAGCAAGGGAGGAAGGTATCCTCAGACCAGAGACCTGGCTCGAAGGCTTGCAACAGAGTGAACTCCGCTAAAGACACCCAAGGGCCAGGTGGTGGTGTTAAACTAGGTGACGGATTAAGTCTACCATCCAAGTAGGCCATGGTGGGAATTGAATCCAGAATACAAAGAGCCAGAATAAATACTGCAAGGCATCCTGCCTGATGCTCTAGCATTCTGCCAGTCCACTGCCCTAGACTGGTACTTTATTTATCTACCCCAAAAGGATGAAAGGCAAAGTTAAGCTCGGCAGGATTTGAACTCAGAGCAGTGAGCCAGAACAAATACTGCAAGGCCTTCTGCTCGATGCACTAACAACTCTGCCAATTCACAGCCTATTTGGGAATAAAGGTATGGGTAAAGTAATTAGTGCAGAGTGTTGAGATGAGACACAACATGGTTGATAAATTGAAGGGGCATATGAATTTGGTGGTACACAACTTGCTAGTTCAGAGAAGCAGGAATATTATTTTTGTTGTTTTTGTTATTGCTTAGCCCCATGTCAGCACTCATCAAACAGACATCAAAGGCATTCCAGTTGTGACCGTCCCACCTTATTTTCAAACAACATGTCTAGGACTACATTATCTAATGTGTCCTTCCATATTTTTTTAGATGATAGGGTGTGATTTCAAGAAGATTTTGTTGCTATATTTAGCAGGACAAGTGACCACATAGAGGCTCCTCCCGTTGGCTTGGGAAACTGTTGTAGTTACAGTAGAAGAGACAATGGGGACAGAGAACATTGGTGTACTAGTTGTAGTATGTTAGTGAGTGAAGATTTACCAGTCAGATAGATGACTTTGGGTAGTGGGGAGTTATGATCTCAAATGTTCGTGTGTAGCAGCTGCTTCATTCTAGATATATGAACAGCATATAGCATTGGGGCACTTCACCTGCGAAGGTAGAAGGCATTGAGATGCCGCTCTTGTCTGGACTAGACTCCAGGTCTCACTGCCATAAAGCAGTGTGCTGGGGACACATACTCTGTACACTGCAGCCTTGGTGTGCGTCGTTAGCTTGCTATTCTCCAAAACTCTCTTTGCTAACCTGGCTAGTGTTGAAGGTGATTTTCCGATGTGTCTATCGATCTCAAACTCTAGAGAGAGGTTGTTCAAGATGGTGGAGCCAAGGTTTGTGAACTCATGGACTACCCCCAGCTCAATGCCTTGACACAACACTTTGGACTTCTTCAGAATGATGGCCAAGCTGAAGTCCTTGCAGGCTCTTGAGAAGTCTATAAGGTGATGCAGTTGCTCCTTAAAGTGTGTTGGCAGTGCCGTGTCGTCTGTATGCAACATATCTCTGATGAGTACTTCACATACTTTGAATTTCGTCCTGAGTTGAGACAGACTGAGCAGCTTCCCATCTGTTCTTGTGTGAAGGCAGACACCATCAGTTGATGTCCCAAAGGCGTGTTTCACTATGACAGCAAAGAAGATGCCAAACAGGGTGCGGGCAACCACACAGCTCGGTCTCACACCACTGTGGATGATAAAGGCTTCTGAAGAAGAGTTGTCAAACTGAACTATGCCCTTCATGTCTGTTTGGAATGACTGGACTATCGTAAGGAGCCTCAGCGAACAAACAATCCTTGCGAGGATTTGAACAGGACGTCTCTACTAACAAGGTGGAAGGCTTTCGGAAGGTCAAAGAAAGCAATGTAGAGTGGTTGTCTTTACTCTTTGCATTTCTCTTGTAATTGTCGAAGGGAGAAGATCCTGTCGATTGTGAAGCGTTTTGACCTGAAACCGCACTGAGACTCAGGGTATACTCTTTCAGCGATTTTCTACAGTCTGTTCAGGACCACGCAAGCAAAGATCTTCCCAACAATGCTCAGCAAAGAGATTCCCCTATAGCTGTTACAGTCTCTTCTGTTGCCATTGTTCTTATATAGGGTGACAATATTGCAGTCTCTCAATATTGCACTGCTCCTTCTTTCCAGTACTGAATTATCATGTAGGTGGTTTAACAGGACGGCCTTTGTGCACCTAATGGCCTCCGATGGAATGCCATCTAATCCTGGTGCCTTACCGTTGGGCAGACTGTCAATGGCTTTACTCAGCTCTTCAACAGTCGGCAATGCATCTAATTCCTCCATGACAGGCAGGCATTCTACAGCAGTTAGCGTGCTGTCTGAGATGCTGTTTTCTTTGGAGTAGAGTTCAGAATAGTGCTCCCCCAACCTCTCCACCAGCTTGCCTTTGCCTTTGACGGTCTTGCCTGTTACAGTTTACAGTGGTATTGTCTTACTCTTGGTTAGACGGGTGGCTTTTTTTATCCCCTCGTACACTCCACGGATGTCGCCTATATCAAAGGATGACTGAATACTTTCACAAAGTTGTAACCAATAGTTATTTGCACAGCTTCTGGCTGTTTTCTGGGCCTTGATTCTTAGTGTTTTTAGTGCTTGCAGGGCTGTCTGGTGAAGTAGTGTTTATGTTCTAGTAGGGCAGCACGCTGCTACTCGATGACAGGAGAGGGCTTGCTTGAGCCCCCTTCAAACCACTCCTGTGTCTTGCACTGTTTCTTCCTGCATGCCTTGAGTGCAGTGCTGTGGATGGTGTCCCAGAGAAAGTCCCATCTCGACCGAGTATCTCCTTCTGGTGGGTCTCTCAAGGAGAACATCCTCTAGTGACTTGATGAACTCTGCTACTTTGTCTGGGTGTTGTGTCGTACTGGTGTTGATGCGCTGCCTACCTGAGGCCTGGTGTAGTGCATCTTCTTTGGCTGAAGTCTGATCTTGCAGCAAACCAGAGAGTGATCTGAGTTGTAGTCGGCGCTCTGAAAGGATCGAGTCATGAGCACGTTTTTCAGGTGGCGGCACCTTGTGATTATGAGGTCTAGTTGGTGCCAGTGTTTGGAGCGGAGATGTCTCCAAGACACTTTGTGCTGTGCCTTATTCTAGAAATATGTGTTGGTGATACACAATTCATGGAGTATGCAAAGCTCGAGCACTCGTTGCTCATTGTCATTTATGCTACCAATCCCATGCCACCCCAGACAGCTTGACCAGGAGTCGTGGTCAGCGCCCACTCTGGCGTTGAGGTCGGCAGGCAGCAGAAGCTGTTCCTGGCTTGGGATTTCCTGTATTATCCTTGAGAGATGATCGTAGAACTCGTCCTTTGTATCTTGTGTAGAGTGGAGGGTTGGGGCATAGACACTGACAAGGTTTACAGGTCCATTGGATGAGAAAATCTGCACCGCCAATTTCTCGCTGGGCTCCACCATCTTCAGCAGTGAATTCGTCACTGCGAAACCAATGCCATGCTCTCTGGCCTCGTCAGAGCCCTTCCCCTGCCAGAAGAAGGTATAGCCCCTCTCACATAGAGGCTCCGATTCTGCGAGACATGTCTCTTGAAGTGTAGCCAGTGTCAGCAGTTCGTTGTTAAGCACTACTGTCTTTCGTGTACTGCTAATCTCTTGAAGGTAATCTGATATACCAGTGGTCATGGTACGTACATTCTAGCATCGAAATCTGAGTTCTGGCTTATTACTTTGTATTTTTTTCTTTTTATCCATGGTTCGGGCTACTTTTATCTCTAAGCTCCAAGCACCCAGTGGAGCAAGCGGACTGTGGCAGGACAGCACCTTATTGGCTGGGGGCTGCCCAGGTTAGGCCGGCAGTAGCTGTCCAGTGAGACACGATGGTCTCTCCCTTCGTCGAAAGCGGCCCCTGGTGCCTTACTCTATGCTAATTGAGTGCTCTTTTTAACCGATAGACTGCTGCTTTCCGTGTTCTGCCGTCACGATGAGGCGACGTTGCAGTGTCCTCTCCAGGGTGCAGACCTGGGCAAAGTTAGTATGGAAGTCCAGCAGTTTCCCATGCTGCAAGTCTCCTCTCTCCACACCACTGATGTTGTCCAAGGGAAGGGGAAGGGCCAGTACATCTTGGCACCAGTGTTGTTGCAGACGTTGTCAGAATGAAGTTGAGAACTATGTCGGACTGCCTTAGGGACTCCAGCTCCGGATTTGTCCTCAGAGTTTACTCCCAAAGCCTTTCCCATAAGTTGGTATAGCCACAAGGCAGCAAAGGTTTGAGATCAGCATTTGCCCTCTCTTAGATGAAGTGCCTTCCCAGGCTGATGAGTTCCATCTACCCGAACAAGACTCCTACATGGACGGGATGCCAGTCCATCACAAGTTTAGTCCCCAGATGCTGCTGGTACTCATTTCTTCAGCTGAGGGGTCTGGAGCAACCTGAGATGAAGTGCCTTGCTCACAGTCACAACGCACTGCCCGGTCTGGGAATCGAACCTATGACCTTGTGTTCGTGAGCCCAACACCCTAACCACTAAACCCTTGCACCTCCCTATCATTAACAACTATAGGGAATAAAGTACATAGAATAAGTGTATATATGCAAATATACAATGAAGCTACTGAAGTGGATTCACACTCTATGTATAAGTTGATAGGTCTCGTGACCATTTCAGTTATAATCTAATAGTATATTATATGATTAAATAATGTAACGTGTGTCAGTGCAGAGCTGAAATATTAGTGGCCTCACCTTCTTCTTTTGTAATAATACAACGCAGTAAATAAAACAATGTCAGACACAACTGTGGGTGTCACTATAAATGTACTAGAATATACTGACATCAACTTAGATGACACAGACATGTAGTGCACATGTCTGACATACGCCACTCTGTAGGATTCTCTATGGTCAGCTACACCATAAATGACACCTGGCTGTAGGAGGAAAGAAGTGGTTCAAAGACCAGCTGAAAACCACTTTGAAGAGGAGCAACATCAACCCTTCAAGAGTGGGAGACATCACTATCCACTGCTCGCTTTGGCAGTCTCACTGTTGGAGGGGATTGAAGACTTGGGAGGAGAAACACATTAATCACCACCAGGAAAAGTGAGAAAAGAGGTATGCGTGCAGAGTTACACCTGGCCTCTCCAACCAAACATTTAGGTGATGTGTCTGCAACTAAAGCTGTAGTACATCAAGGGTTGGGATGTCATCAAATGATCCACAAATGAAGGAGATAGTCATCATCAGATTTGATAGACAACCATAGACAAGTAAGCTGACACAACAAATTGGCAGAGTAATTAGAGAGTCTGATAGAACACGTAGCTGTATTCGTTCTGCTTCATTGTGCTTCATTGTTCAAATCCTGCTGAGGTCGACTTTACTTTTCATCTTTTCGGGGAAGATAAATAAAGTACTAGTTTATAGAGAGGTGAACTGGCTGAATCGTCAGAGAGTGTCAGACGAAATGCCTTGCAGTATTTGTTCTGGCTCTTTGTGTTCTGAGTTCTGAGTTTGAATTCCGCTATGGCCCACTTCGGTGGCAGACTTAATCCGTTGCACAGTTTAACACTACCACCTTGACCTTGGGTGCTTTTTAGCAGAGTCAACTCTGCTGCAAGTATTCAGGCCAGGTCTCCTGTCGGAGGATACTTTCCCCACTCCCTCCCACCAGTCTTGGAGACTCTGAAGAAAGGGTGATGAGCACTGCCTTCCCTTCTGACTAACTGATAAAAGAAAATGTAAACTAGTATAAATACCATTATCAAATGTTTATAAATCTATTTATAATGATTCACATATTTTTCTTGACTGGAGGATCACACATAGCGAGAAACTCTGAGTAATAACAGAGTGAGTCATGAGCTTCAAATGAATAAATAAACTCTACTACATCTACTGAGTGCTTTGAGGGAAAATCTATGTGATTACTCAGCCTGAGAGAGAGTGATAGCAGCTAAATCTCCCTCTAATAACGCTCTTAATTAGGTAATGGCTTGTATATTCTTGCTTGTTTATAATGAAGTCATTTTAGTAACATGATATCTGTATTGTGGATCCCATTGGGTTACTTAGGCATGACTTAAAGAATTGGTTTTCATAGCCTGGTAAATTTAACTAATTCCAAGCAACACATAATGAAGAATTTAAGCTCACCAATGCAAGTTTGGTGAAATAATTCCCAGTTATACAATTATGCAATATTCCTGTCCTTGTAGCTAGAAAATAATTAGCTTTTGGCAACAAAAGGCAGAGGCAGAATAATATGATAAAATGTCAAATATTACTGTTTTTTCCCCCAGAAACTAAAGATTCTAGTGAAGAAATTATGAATGATACTTTAAAACAGAGAGCTTTACCAACTGAAGAAATATAAAATAAAGATAATGGATAAGTCCATTTGCAATTTAGGCATTTTGGCCATGGACAAAGCAGAGCACCAGAAACAAAACATATAATTCTCAATTCTTCGGGGGGGAATTTGGCACCCTATCAACTCAAGTTATCAGTACTACAATAATTCCAGACATTTTCTTTGCTGTTTTGTTTTCCTTCGAAGATATATATATTTCTTTTTGAAAATCATTGTAAAACATATTTGCTTGTGAAAATAGTGTTAAGTAATACTTCCATATGTCATTATGAATGCATTAGTATAAACACCATTGTGATTTATTTCATAAAGCAATTATAGTAAATGATATGATACTGTCTAAAAATGATTGACTACAATGAAGCAGGAATAATGTAGCAGTATATCACCTCAAATTCAGTGATTAAATAGGTACAGAAAAAAGTAAGCTAGTATATATATAGAACTGTGTCTGAATAGGAGAAACAAATTATAGAAAAATATTATATTGTACACCAAAATGGATAACTGGAACAAAATAGAATGAGAAAAAAATCACTCGTAAAAATGTTCATCATCTAAATGTAAAAAAATGATATTTAGATACATGGAGGATGAGATATTAAATGCTGCATTGCTGGCCAATAAATCATAATTTCATATTCTACTCTGTCTCTCTCTATATATATATATATATAAAAGGGCATCTGACCATAAAACACTGCCTCAAAAAGTCACGTCCAACGCATGCTAGCATGTAAAAGCAGATGTAAAATCGCTGAGTGTATATATATATATATACCCCCCCCACACACACACATATATTTCTGTATATCTATCTATCTATCTATCTATCTATCTATCTATCTATCTATATACACATATAAATATCATCATCATCATCATTTTATGTCCGCTTTCCATGCTGATGTAAAGCCTGAGGATCATTCAGTTTCTGGTTGTTCCAGCCAATGTTGGACAACCAGGTGGAAAGCTGTTCTATCTGAATAGTGAATGCAGTCCTGTGCACACTTCATTCACTATTCACAGTTTCACACATAGGAAATTCTGAGAACCACAAACAGACAGCAGAAATTTCAGCAGTGACCATTGCTTTGGCAGTGGTCAGGGTATCACGCACATCTGCGATGATGAAATACCTCCACTTCTGTAGTTTCTTCGTTCATGAAAGAACATAGAAGAGTAGCATAAGCAGGAACATTTGCATTTCTCCGGTTGCCCACATGACTGTGTCTTCCATTACTGCTGCTCTTTGAGAAGTGTCACCTGTGTCTAAGAAGTGTCCGCATTCAGACATAAGTTCGCTTCTACTATATATATACCGCTTCAATTTCTGTTTTGTCTCGTACCCGTTCACTATTTTGTTCTCCGTTACCGTCTTGTCCCACGCATATCCCCTAGTGAAAAATTGTCATAATTTTTCACTGGTGCACTAAAGCTAGTGGTCCCACTGAAGAAGCACCGAAACTATGCTTTGACGCTTGAGCTCGTCTATGTTAGTGTTTATGTCTGTCCTCAATTCTCACCTATCGGTAAGTAACGAACGCAAATTTATTCTCATATTCACCGTTTATATATATATATATATATATATATAACCCGATCCAGTCTCCTATTACTCCGGTGTTTCTCCGACGTGTTGTCGGTTCTTCAGATAGGGACGGAATAAATTTAGAATTAGGAGAATATCCCAATGACTCAGAAGACTCAGAAGAATGCTATTGGATGGCATTGAGGAAAGGAAGAGGAGGAGGGGAGAAAAGTGGGGGGACAAGGTAGATAGAGAATTGAGAGAAGTAGAAGGAGAAAAAGAAGAAAAAGAAGAAAAAAGAAGAAAAAGGAAAAGACGAACAAGGCAGATTAAGAAATCAAAGAAGTAGATAGATAGATAGATAGATAGATAGATATTTATATAGATAGTTATATGCACGTCACTGCATGCGTGTATTTGTATGTAAAGATATATTGAGGGAGAGAGTGAAGGAGAGAGGGAGGGAGAGAGATGGTGAGAGAGAAATAAACGAAAGAAAGAAAATTAAAGTAGATAAACATATAGATATAAAGATATAGATGAGTGAGAGAGTAAAGAAAGTAAATAGAGGGAGAGATAAAGAGAGAGGGAGAGAGAGATATGGGGGGGGGGGCATGCTACAATTCACAGAATTGTAATATCCCAGCTTCGTTTCCCGAGACCACATGAACCAATATGGCGAAGTCAATCTTCAAGAATATGAGAACGCTCTTCCTCTTATATTTTCATTTTATCCATTCCATCTTTCCTTCCATCTTTTTCTCTCTTGCCGTTGTGAGAAAGTTCTTCACTCCAGATCCCAAATCTATTTACAGTCGCCATTTCCTGTAGACATTTTTGGGAGGTAAGGTGATGGCATTCTTCACACGAAACCCCAGTGTGTGTGTGTGTGTGTGTGTGTGTGTGTGTGTGTGTGTGTTGTGTGTGTGTGTGTGTGTATGTGTGTGTGTGTGTGTGTGTGTGTGTGTGCGTAGTTTGTAAGTTGTGTGTCTGCGTATATGTAGCCTGTGGGTGTATATGTTTGGGGTTTGTGTGTGTTTGTGTGTTTGTGGTTTGTATGTATTTGTGGTTTGTGAGTGTGTGTGATAGATGTGCTTAGTTGATTTAAATTTTAATTTTTATCTTTTTTTATCCTAGGTTTTGTATTACAGTAATGGTAGGTGGTGGCCGTCGTCGTAGTTGGTGTTGTTGCATCACTCGTTCTTACTATTTTACTATTTAGTGAGTGAGTGAAATCTGCTTCCAGTATGCGCACTACTTCCGTAACTTGTTGGAGTGTTGGGCCTTTGGATGTGTGGAGAGAATTTTTATTTCGACATTGTTTATTGTTGCATTGTGTTTTTCTATGGCATGTTGGTAGAGTATGGATATCTGTTTCTTCTCATTGTATACCTGCCACTGTTCTCCGATCCTTTCACCTATACTGCGAGCTGCTTCACCTATATATGTTGTTTGTGGTATCTTTATACTGCCATTCCATGTATTTCATGTGGTAGACTACAATTCCTAGTTTTGCATTTGTTGACATAACTGAATTAGGGAGAATTAGGTGTTTAGTAGCTATAGGCTTCATATGATGTGAGTGGAAAAGTTACTTTTTGTCATCTATAGTTTCCAGCCAGAGTCCAGTATTTGGAATAGGTAGTCTTTTCTTAGTTTGTATGGATGGGTAGTCGATCGTTACATTGATGTTCTGGTGAATGGAGTTTGCTATTTGGTGGATGCTTTCCATAGTATTGGGGGGGGGGGTAATCACCAGATTTATGTCGACAATATATCGAGAGTACATTATCAGATATAACTTAAAATCAAGGTCATAGAAAAAACAGGCATATCCATTAAGTCACTATTATATAAATCATATCGACAGCAACAGCAAAGACTACAAAACCAACCTACAGATAAACTACAAAACTATGGATGTAATGTACCACATAAAATGCATGGAAAGGTAGTGTAAGGATACCAACACAACCTATATAGATGAAACAACAAAACGACTCTCCCAAAATACAGCAATATCTTTACAACACACGGTTTCACACATAAAGCATCTTGCAAAACAAATACAAACTCGATGTATATGTGTGTGTGTATGTGTGTGTGTGTGTGTGTGTGTGTGTGTGTGCATGTGTGGGGTG
>JAOPJM010467333.1:0-11007 GCA_027124095.1 Muusoctopus leioderma | reverse complement strand
GCCGAAATCACCCGTCCAACCCATGCCAGCATGGAAAACGGACGTAAAACGATGATGATGATGATGATGATGATACACACACATACATTTATATATATTTTTTATAGAAAATGTTTTGTCCCAGGAGAAGGGGCAATGGCCATAATCTTTGCATTTTCCAAGATAGTGAAGTTGTACAGTTGATGTTTGTTTTGAACTTGTGCTGGCTGATGTAGATAAAATGTCAGTAGGAAGGTAGTTTCAGATTTTTACAGTGTTGGGAAGACATATTGATCTTTATAATACATGTATACATATAATATAGCTGAGTGGGAAATACCTCAGGGGAGCATTCTGCATACTAAATACAAATACATTAGGGTCTTGCATTTGTAATATAGTGAGTTGAAATACTTCAATAAACTGAGATTAACCAAGCAATTATTAGACAAAAATTTCCTCTGTGGGTGTTTAAAATCTAAAAGCAACAAGCAAGGGAGATAACTCCAATAAGATCAGTTGATTGAAATTTTTGGACAATAGAGTCAATGCAGATTGGAGTGGATCTGGTCTTTAAAGCCAACTGATGAAGATAATGGCTTGCTTCTGTCTTATTTGATCTACTCGGTTGGCAAGATTAAGAGTGATCAATTTATGAAGTTTGTCCAAAAAGAAACTGAACTTTTAAAAGAGCATGCCAACTAGCCAGCACAGCATGCTCACAGCTTCAGTGCTGTGTATGAGTGACCTGAAACCTTCATTCTAATAATAAACAGATCACACCCTGTCAGTTATTCATTGATCTACACTTGCTAGAGTGAACATATGTTTAGTGCACTTGGCGATTTGTCGCAAGTTGAACAAAGAAGAATTTGGAAGAGCAACAACTTTTATGGAGACTTAACAGGCCTATGTTATCAGTGGTATCAGCATTTGAAATCAGGAAGAACATCCACCGAAGATGATCCCAAATCTGGACAGCCTTTCACAATCATGACGATCACATTGCCAAAGTATGCGCTGTAATCTGTGCAAATTGCAGCCTGGCTGTCTGGCAAGTTTCCAAAGAAGTAGGTATCTGTAAAAGTTTATGCCACTTGATTTTGAAAGAAAAATTGAAGATGCATTGTGTTTCCACGAAATTTGTGCCACATTTGCTGACAGATGATGAACAAAAAGAGAACCAAGTCACCATCAGTGAAGAGCTGTTTGGTTGTTTGAATGCTGACGAAAACTTTCTGAAAAGTGTCATAATATGTAAGGAAACATGGGTGTATGGCTATGTTGTCGAAATATAAAGGCAGTCATCATAGCTGGTTGGATCATCGTCACCATTCCTCAAAAAAGTATTGTCAGAGTCACTCAGATGTGAAGGTGATGTTGATCATGTTTCTTGATTGAAAGGGCATTGTTCATCATGAGTTTGTTCCATGTAGTCAGACAATCAATAAAGAATTTTATTTGGATGTCCTGAGGTATTTGAGGGAAGCAGTGTGAAGGAAGAGGCTTGAGGCATGGACAAACAAAACCTGGATACTGCACCATGACAATGCATCCGCTCACGTGTCACTCCTTATCCATGACATTTTGGTAAAGCATGACACACTCTTGTCCCAAAGCCACCATACTCTCTGGATTTGGTCCCTGTGAACTTTTTGTTGTTGTTAAAGTTTAAATCTGCCCTGAAAGGTCACTGATTTCAAACAATAGAAGATATCAAAAGAACTACACATTATCCCTGAAAATGCATTACAGGATGCATTTCAAAACGGGGGAAAAAAACAGGAACAGTGTTCCATGTTTAACAGTGGAGGGAAGTGTTTTGAAGGAGACAAGCCTGATTAAATTGTAAGTAAAGCAATAAATTTGTTTTTTAAAAAGTTTGGTTTCTTTTTGAACAGACTTCATATATAGAAATAGATGGAATGTAGTGATGCTGATTATGAATATCAACAATATGGCTAAGGGAAATACCTCAGGGGAGCGTTCTGCATACTAAATACAAATATGGTAGGGCCTTACATTTGTAATATAGTGATTTGAAAAACTTCAATCAACTGAGATTATCCAAGCAATTACTAGACAAATACTCCCTCTAGTGGTGTTTAAAATCTAAAAATAACAAACAAGGGAAATAACTACAATATGTGCAGTTGAACCCATATAATTGTAATACACACACACACACACACATATATATATATACAGATAGGTGAAGTGTAGATTTGTATACATACAGGTGGATATATTATGGTGGTTGAATTAGTATGAAGGTAACATATGAGAACTGATACTTTCCAGTAGCAAATTTTAGACCAAAAGCTTGAGACAATAAGTACTGGCATATTAATTGAGAAATTTGTATTCAATTTTTTGCAGAGCTGTCTGTGTTAAACAATATGCTAATTGATACTAAAATGCACAAGGCAGATGTGTGTGCCTCTCTGGTTTGAAAAGTGCTCTTTTTGTTTTACTTTTACTCTCTCTCTTGTAATATATACAAATGTATTGTAGGAATATTTCTAGCTACACGTGCACACATACAGACATATTTACTGTTTTACATACATTTTTCTATGTTTGCATGACTGGGATAAGTCTTTTGAATACTCAACTGTGAAGTTGGACAGGAAAATGGTTTTTGTTAGGCAAATAAAATAGAACAAGCGGAGTTATACACCTTGCTCATGGTTATAGTAAGATTTCGATGTATGACATTGTGGTCAGTAGTCTGTGAACTACTAGTCTGTATGTGCATCACCAGAAACAAACTGAAAATGTCTGTAATGCACAACTGTAGAGGTGAAGGGAGATAAAAAAAATGTTTTAAAGTGTGCCAGAGAAAGTGTGTGCA
Organism: Muusoctopus leioderma; assembly: GCA_027124095.1. Lineage (NCBI taxonomy): Eukaryota > Metazoa > Mollusca > Cephalopoda > Octopoda > Octopodidae > Muusoctopus > Muusoctopus leioderma. The sequence continues at coordinate 8,174 of JAOPJM010467333.1, read as the reverse complement.
TTATGTCTTTCATGGGAAAAGTTAGTGGGTGATAAGAGAAACAATGAGGGAGAAAGTGAGAGAAAAAGACAGTGTATGAGGTCAACAGATTACACTCCACACACACATATACAGAACTATATACATTTGTTGATATATTACACTCCATACACAAGCACATATCAATAGTTGCCCTCCACACACATATATACACAGACCTATATACATCTATCAATAGATTATCCACAACACTCACACATACACTCAGAGATGCAAACCTCTATATATATATAGAGAGATATAAGATGAAAGAGAAACCTTCGTGTAACACCCCCACCCCTTGTAATGAATCGGATCAACAATGAAGGTTGAGGGTGCTTTATCTACATTTGGGTTGTTTTGTTTGATCTTACTTGTCACTTTCCTTCTCTTTATTACTAAATAATAGAGAGGTCATCCGTCACACTCTTTTCTTTCTTTATCTCCTTCACCTCAAAGAGTGAGTGAGGTTGGGTGACAGAGAAAGAAGGAGAAAGTGGGAGAAAAAGACAGTATGGGAGAATATAAAAGAAAAGGGGGGGAGGACATAAGACATGTGTGAGTACTCTTTCGCTTTCTCACAATGTTTTCAATTCAATTAATAACAATGGACACAAATATAAGTGTATCAATGTATTTTGTTTGCATATGTAATTATATTTTCAATTTAAAAAAATTGAAACAACAGTATTTCAAATTTTAAGAAAGTAAAACAGTACTATACTTTCATTATTGAATGCACATTACTTTCCTTATTTTGCTCGTGTACAATAGAGCCTTATCTCCGTTAGTATTGTATACTTTCGTTGGAACTACTGACTTTCATGGTCCCAAATTTTCTTTCTGTGCTTCATTATTGGAAATGTAAAAAGTTATTGTTTTAATATTTACTGACAGTTTCCAAAACATTTTATTACAAAATGTATTAAACAGGATCCCGCACACTAATATGTTGTAAAATTTTGTCAAATACATCAGATCCATTCTTCCAAACTAACTCGCACCACATAAATTCGTCTAAATCATATTAGGCTAGTGTATGTATGTGTGTGTGTGTTTTGGAAGATGTAGTTGAGTTTTTCTGTCCATATAAATTGCAAAGCATGTAAGTAATCTATCCAAAAGGGAAGCTAAAAGTCAGTTGAAGATGGGAGATTCAAATGATCTAAAAACAGCCTCTCCAACATGCAGATGTGAAACCATGCAGTTAGTAATGTTAACTGCATCAGTTATGAAATAGTGAGTGCAGACTCTTGATTTCACCTTAGCATTTTTGCAGGGTGATATACTGAAGAGAAAGGTATTCCTTAAGCTACCTTCTGATGTATGTCCAAAATCATAGGGTTGATTGATGCACCTCGATCATGATACAAGAAGGTCACTCAAGTTATGACTGAGAGGAGTGGTGAGTGTTTATGGCAATACTTTATTTCTCTGGTATGATGCAAATGGGAACTTGATTGATTGGTATTCTGGCAATGCATGTGGATGATTTTGTATTCTGTGGAAATTAATTTTTTGAGAAGGATGTGATTGCAGTATTAAAAAAGAAATTTAAAGTAGGAATTCATGAGAGTGGGACATTCAATTATTTGGGATTCAACGATATTCAATCCAAGAATGGAATTACTGTAGATCAAAATGTATGCATATCATCCCTATTTCCAATATAGATAAAGAAAGGAAAGTCAATGAGGAGTTAATTGAAAATGAGAAATCTGCATTAAAAAAGACTTGTAGGTCAAATGATATGTTTATTGACTCAGACTCATCCAGATGTATCATTTGATGTCTGTAGAATGAGCAATACTGGGAAACATCTTAAAATGAAGTTCCTATCTGAAGCTAATGAAGCATTATTAAAGGTTAAATCCAAGAAAGGTTCCATATCATTTCCAAAGTTGAAAACAAACCCTTGAGATCTGAACATTATCTGCTATTCTGATGCCACTTATGCCAGTTTGGAAGATGGATCTTCACAGGGTGGTTTTATCATCTTTGTTGGAGGTAATATGAACAAGATGGCTCCAATGTGTTAGTCATTAAAAAAAACTGGATTGTGTAATGAAGAGTCTATTAGCTTCAGAGACTCTTGCACTCAGTGAAGTAGCTGGTGCTGGTGTCTTAGTAGCTGCTATGATACAGGACATGTTCCAACTACCCAGATTACCAGAACTACTCTGCAAAACTTATAATTCATCACTTGTAGAATTCTTAAATTCATCTAACCTTGTTAGTGATCATGATGTGACAAGAATAAAAGACATGATGATCAACAAGGAAGTTTAGATAGAGTGAATCAGAGGTCTTGAGCAGATTTCAGACTAACAAAGGTAGGAGCTCCCCCTGAGATTCTGAGAGACATACTACACCAGTGACTACTGTTAGTGTTTATTCTGTATATAGTATCACTTTGAACAATAGTTTTGAGGACATTGTGTTTATTGGTATTTAGAGTTTTAAAGACTTTCAATTTGTTTGTATTGTCGTTTGTATGCCTTGTACATAGAACTCTAGTTAAACTGAAATATATAATCTCTTTTGAAATTGTGTTTTTTCTGAAGTGTTCGATCCTTGAGATGGTGTAAAGTCCACATAGGTAGTACTGAAGGTGTAAAGTCCACATAGGTAGTACTGAAGGTGTAGTTTTAGGAGAGAACATTTTTGAAAACTATGTTCTCTGTTATACACTTGTTACCTCTTCTGCCTTGAGAGTTGTTTTCTATTATTTTTGTCTTTGTGTTAAGGAGTGAACACACTGTAGAAAGAGCTACACATAATTGTCCATTCGAAAATACTGATTCACAAAGAAATAATGTAACTTTCTCGAATATTTGTCCTTGAAACTTGTTTGTTGTTATTGAAAATACTAAATGTATTGGAAACTGATCTCTCTAAAACAAAAGGTAAATTGACATCACTTGGTCAGAGTTTGATCCGTTGAATTAAAACCTTTAATCTCGATTGCACATTATTAATCAACTCTGCTTCTATGCAGGTATCGTGGAGGTTAGTGATCTTCATTCTTGTTCTGTTACATAATCCTTACTGAAGGAATATATTTCATAAGAGCATAACTATTGCACCATGCTTTAGATTTAATTTATGAGTGGCATTCCAGATGGAGTCAGTAAGTTCAAATATTCTGGAGCTCTGTCTTCATCACTTCCTTCTTTAATTACATAAACAATTAGATACAAAACTATTACTCCTTGAAATTTCTCCATCACTTCTTCATTAAGTATTAATGAGTTGCTGTTTCTTGGAGTTAATATTATTTGTGACATATAATCCAGCATTGCATTGGAGAACACCTTATACACTAGAGAATTTTTGACTTAAATCTAATTTGTAATCTTGATGACCTCAGATTTGGAAGTGTAGCCTTCTGCTTTGAATCTTCCATCACCAAGCTCAAGCAAAACTGTAACAAATTCTTACTGGTCTTCCCTTGCACACATATTTTGAAGAAATCTATATCGTTTGAATTACAGACAGAGGACAGATTTTTCAATACAAGATTCAATTATTACAGTTTTAGTACCTTGTGGTACAAGTGGTAACAATTGAGAAAAATCTCCACAAGTAAAATCACCTTTCCTCCAAATGCAGTGACAACACTGATGACATCCCTCATGCATCTATCAATGGCTCTGAGAGCATGCACTGAAATCATGGACACTTCATCAATAAGGAAAAGGATTTAATTCCTGATGAATGACACATAATCTGAATTAGGGGATATACTGCAAACGTATCAATTACAGGTACGGGCAGTTTAAATAAACATGGATGGTTTTGCCCCTGAAAGTAGAATGCATCAATTCTAGTCCAGGCTGCACAAGAATTTGCATGATGCATTACAGTAACATAGTCACGAAGGAAATTGAAAGCAAATGCTTTTCCTGTGCCACCAGGGGCGTCGACATAGAAACAACTTGGTTACAAGATAGCAAATGCTTTAAATAAACTTAACTATACAATGAAATCAAAGACATTATCTATATTATTAGTCTGCTACAGTACGACTACATTGGTAATTCTTTAACAAATCTTAATATGCTGTATGTCCTTATTTTCATATCAGAGAAAAGGGCATATGGCTGGGCTTGAACCTATAGTCCCAGTGAATGAAGTACAGAAGCTGTCCCATTGAGCTGTGGATTCTAAAAAAATATATCAGTAATATATATATATATATATATATATATATATATATATAACACTTAATTTAGAATATTTATTTATCTGTCAATTCTTATGAATAACATAAATGTTGTGTCTATAATAGATTATGTCTTCGATTCCATTTCATAGTTATGATATTGTTTGTTTAAAGCGTTACATACGTAGACAATGGCAGAATAATATTATAGATTATAGTACACAAAATAAAATAATAAAATATTTCAGTAACACGATTATATTGAAGCACAAACGGATGTTCATATACATCAATAATAGAAAAAGTTGTGTTCAGCTGCACACAACCCCCTGGGGAAGATTATGAACTCAAACCTGGTCCTCTTGGCTCAAATGTGCCTGTAATGTTTGTGTGATATTTTGATTGTGCCAGCAAATTATAGTGAGTGGGGGTGGGATGTGTATTGATTAGGGAAAAGACAAATTCCATCTTAACTTACTGGATAAAATTTGTAAAATAAGATAAGTTTGTGTACTGTGAGAAAAGGTGGATTCTGACATTTCAGAAAAAGAGCCTTGTTAGAACTTTATTAACTGTTAACAAACTTTATTGACTGTTTTTTGGCCAACACACCATCGCTAGCTTCTTCAGATACTAATTGTGGTGGCAACATAGATTTTTTTTTTCAGTTAGTTTTATTACCAAATGAAGAGAGAACTTTGTATCTTATAACAGCAGCCAACTAAGATAAGTTTGTTCTTTTGCATTCAGTCCACTCTCACTGCATTGACTGCTCTTAGAGTCCAAAGCTTGTCTTTCAATTTTTCCAACCTCTCTTCCCACCTGCTAGTGATGTCCATTGGGTGTTGAGTAAAGGGCTTATGACTGCTATGGCATCATCATCATATTACTATGTTTCATTTTATCCTATTAATTAAACTTAATATAATTAACATAGTTTAATTAAAATGTCTCCAAGTTTGTCACTTATGTTTAGTAGACTATAGCTAAGACCATTTCCATACATTCATTGTAGTTCCAAGTGAATTACAAGAGTTTAGTTCCAAGCCCCTGTTAAAGGCCGAGCTATAAGAGATATGTTTTAAGATAGAGGTGAAATTGTTTTTATTTTTCACATCTTCACATTCTCATTCTCTATCTCTCTGTCTACCTCACACTTTTTCTCTGTTCTTTCTTTCCTCTCCACAGTACTTGTACTGTTTATTTCGTTATTAACAACAACTTTTTATCATTTATGTATCATCTGCCATGCCTGTAACATGTACATTCTCACACTCACATCCTACATCCTGGTAACTATGGTTACCACCCCTTCCATGTCTATATTAACTGTAGCTTAATTGACCTGGTATCTGTGGTTACATTACCTCAATTGGCCCTGGCTACCTCACCTCAACTGACTTAATATCAGTGTTACCACCTCTGCATGTGTCAGAAGACAGACAACTCTGATAGTTTGACATTTATGCTCAAAAACTGTCAAACAACTCTGACAGTTTAACAACTAAGTTCACATAAATTTATTATATGAAATTTAACAACCCAATATTGTGTTTCTTTAACTAGCTTTATCAAACTTTGAACTAGGATGTGAGCTCAGACTGGGTAACTGTTCAAGGACCTCTCGTTTCATATGTAAAATTCGGCCAAATGTTAGGCAATATAAACATATATTTTCAATATCTAATCAAAGGGCTCTATCAGAATATTTTGTCCCTGCACCTATATAATCCTTAATGTGACCATCATCAAACTGAATTTCTGATTTCTTTCTTGTCTCAACAGACTTGCTATCTTTGGTGTTATCTCTGCATGTGTAATATGACTTGACAAAGGGATTTATGCATAACTGCTCAAGCTCGTCAATGTATCAGCTATATCTATCAACAAATATCCTATTGTCTCTAAAATAAGGACCACATAAAGAATGAGAAGAATTCTATGCAGATGCTGAATTTGCTCAGTGTAGCAGGCAAATCTTCCACCAAAACCTCTTTACCACTTTTAAACTGGGACCATATGTTTTATGCGTAAAAACTTGACATTTTGCTCCTTGTGCCTATATTAGAAACAATTATTACCGAGGTTAACTTTGTCTTTCATCCTTCTGAGATCGATAAAATAAAGTACCAGTCAAGTACTGGGGTTGTTGGCCTTGTGCCTATGTTAGAAACAATTATTATTGGCAGAAATGTTAGTGTCAGACTGAATGTCTTGCAGTATTCAATTGTGTCTCAATAAATCCTGCCAGGGTCCCAAACATAAGTACCAGTCATGTACTAAGGCAAATTTAATTGGTTATATATACTCTTTCTCCCCAACACATTTGTACCATTGTATCTATGTAAAAATAAATCATTATTATTATTTTAGCTCTGTTGTAATGCTGAAGACTGGGCCTTTGAATTTGTTTGTGCTATATTCATGGTAATAATATCTCTGTCGAATCCATCTAGGTCTTACTTAAATTCAGTTTAGGCTTTGATGGGTAAACACAGATTTTTGTTTCTGCAAGAATGTAACAAAGACATTAGAAATTAGGAATGTCAGCCATTTCAAGTGAACCAAATATACTTTATATACTTTATATTTTACTAAATTTCTCTGGGAAAACCTTTTTCCATGTTTGTTTATTCTTTCTTAGGTATTTTGATTTCAATAATTTTCTTTCTTCTTTTTTTTCTTTCTTTCTTTCTTCTTTTTTTTCTTTCTTTCTTTCTTCTTTTTTTTTCTTTTTTTTTCTTCTTTTTTTACTTTTTTTTTTCTTAAAAGTTTTTATTGTAGCTTTAAATATCTTATATTAATTACTGTACTCCTAATTTATCAACTCTGACTCAGTTTTATGCCACTACCCACTTTTCTAAAGTGTTGGTGCCATGTATAACAAGTTTATCAAAATGGTGTGATGGGGTGCTGTGCTACAGCAGTATTGTCACAGTAAATTGAATTTCCTAAATTAATTTCAAGTCACTGTTGAAACTAACACACATCAGAAAAGTTATAACCAGCCAACAAGTGAACTTCTACATGGTTATTGAACCTACTAAAAATAACAACTAAATCTCCTTCAAATCCCACCTTGCCATCTTAAAAAAAACAAAGGATACATTAGATAATATATTCGTAGATACACCATGACTGAAAAAAAGAAAACAAGATGGTCACGACTGAAGCATCTTTGATTATAGGCCTGCTGAATGAGGGCTGACCTGGAGTTAAACAAGAACATTACTTAGATTGTTGCTAGTGCTCTTGGCAAAAACATAAAACATTGCAGTATCTTTCACTTAAAAAATCTGATTCATCTTTATGTAAGAACGTGTGGTTTAGAAATTTTAATTGGAATTTCATTATTTTATTTACATGAAAATTGCATTTTTAATTCTTTTTCTATTTTTGTCATAAGACATTTTTCAATACTATTTTATTCGGATAATAATTTTAAAAATACTATCATTATTGTTATTGTTAGTGCAGTGTAGCGACAGAAACCATAGTGTTGGACTAAATACCACTCAAGATATTGTTATGTAGTGGACTAAATACCACTCAAGATATTGTTTATGCCCTCAGTTCAGTTCGATAAAAATAAGTGGCAGTTATATAATGGAGTCTAATCAGCTATACCTTTACCCTACGAAACTCTACAAAGGTGTGGCCTTGTGCCAGAATCGCTAGAGCGTTGGAGAAAATGCTTTGCAGCATTTATTCCGGCTCTTTACATTCTGAGTTCAAATCCCACCGAGGTCAACTTTGCCTTTCATCCTTTTGGGATCGATAAATAAAGTACCAGTCAAGTACTGAGGTCAATTTAATTGACTTAACCCTCCACCAAAATTTCTCGCCTTATGCCAATGTAAGAAAACATTGGCGAATTGGCAGAGTCGTTAGCGTGTTGGACAGAATACCTTACAGTATTCTTTCTGTCTCACTGCACTCTGAGTTCAAATCCCGCCGAGGTCAACTTTGCCTTTCATCCTTCCGGGGTCGA
>JAOPJM010467033.1:0-11007 GCA_027124095.1 Muusoctopus leioderma | reverse complement strand
ATATATAGTATGTTTGTATATTGAAAAAAAAGAACCCCCTGTAGTAGCTACCTGTCCATTTGTGACTTAATATTGCTTATAAACGAGCCATAACAATGTGTTGCAATTGTAGTATGTAAGTTCATCTTTTGAAAGGTAGATTCTCAGTTCGTTTTAGCATAAAATATTTTTTTTGTTTTACATCTTATATTGTTTCTTTTAAAAGAAAAAAAAAAAGTGAAAATATTGAATTTTGTTTTGGGGATTCTTTTGAAACCTTTTACTTACTATTTAACCCCCTTCCCAATATAACTCATTTAAGTGAATAGAAATATATATATATATATGTTACATTTTAATAACTTAGTTTAGCAAATTTGTACTGATTACCTGTAATGTAATTTTGGCTGCAACTCGTGAAAGTAACTATCATTTTGTAACAAACCAAATTAGGAATATAATGACTTTTTTTCTCCTAATTATTTTTATTCATTGACTAAGGATTTGAAATTAACTTTTTAACATCTTTACCAATCTAAGATTCAAGTTTAGTTGCGACACACACACACACATATATAATATGTATGTGTGTATATATATATAGATAGATAGACGGAAGATATCGATAGAAATTACAAAATATATTGGAGTGATAACGTCAGATCTTGCTTTTCACGCACACACACATGCACACACATCTATTTGAGCCAGTGTGAGAGCCCTCTATATGCAGTCGCTCAACATGCTAAAGATAGCAACCAAATCTCCCTCCCTACCATCTTAAAAAAAAAAAAATGAAGGATACATTTGTTTATGTAGTCCTTGGTGCATCTAGCCTGCAGAAAAGATGGGATATATCTACTTGGTTGGGGCTGACCTGGAACTAAATAAACAACAACACCACCACCACCAACACACTACTCTTTCAGTATTAGCACTGTTGTATCATTGAAAGTGAGATTTTGAATTCACTTGATTCATTCTTAATTAAATCTCTGCAGAGGTTTCTGTAACTACAGTTAGACAGGCCCTTTTCTGCAGGAATATTATGACATCACAAGTTAAAGTTGTTACTTCATACTTAAGGGGGAACTTTTTTATTCTTCGATGTAGCAAGATATTTGTTGATGATTTAAATCAAATCAACACTGGCTCTTTCCTCTGTAGTAGTAGTAGTAGTAGCATCTGTGAAATGATGTTTGAAAGTGGCAGCCTTGCTACCTGCCAATGAACTCTACCACCACCACTACTACTTACTACTACTACTACTACTACATAAAAACTTGGACCTACCAGAAAGGAGCTGCTGATATATATATTCAGCCTGTAGCCTTTGAAGGGTTTTCTGTTGTAACACTAAGCGGCTGTCAGTAGTGATAAGAGATACTTACATGGCCTTACTTGAATTGGTAAATATAGCCATTGCTTCTTGGTTAGAACTTGGCTAGGCTAAAACCAGTCAAGTTGCATCAGTTCCTTCGTGATTACGAATAATTATAACTTAAAAAAGAGTGTCTGTATTTCCGAATAGACATTGGATGGGACTGTTTCAAAGAATGAAGAATGGGTCTGTATTTGATTCCATATTCACCCAACCTAAAATCTTATATATTAATGCAGTTTTTCTTTCAGGTGTCATTTCAATAGTCCTGTCTCATTTCAATAGTCCTGTCTCTACTACTAAGGCTTGTGTAGTAGCTTTCAGTGTATTCCGTTAATGTTTATTTATATGCGCCCTTCCTATAATTATATTTGCCTTCTTTCTCTTGTTATATACATATATATATATATATAATTTATATAAAGCATATATATATTTACATATAATTATATAAGCATGCATATATATATATATTTGCATATATGCATATATATAATTATATATTTATAAATACATATATATTTATAAATACATATATATTTTTCTATATATGTAAATATATATTATATATATAGTATATATATATATGCATCATCATGCATATATGTAAATATATATGTATGTATGTAAATATATATTTATATATTTATATATATCTATATATGGTAAAAGTGGAGGAGGTACGGCGTAATTTCGAGAAAATGGGGGTGTATAAAAACGTCGCGTGAAATACCGTAATGAAAAACCAAATATTGTATAGATTTTAAAAGCACGTGTCATTTATTGTTTCCCCCTGTAAAATTACTTTCTTTTGACAAACACGTGTAGAAGTTGGTAAAGGAATAAAAATACTTTCATTTGAGTTTGAGAAGCACCCAACGGGACATAGGTAGTACTTGTAGAGAAGTAAGGGGGAAAAAATACCTTAATTTGAGTTTGAGAAGTACATGTAGAGAAGGGGGGAAAAATACTTTCATTTCAGTTTGTGAAGTACCTGAAGATAAGAAGCTATGGAAAACAACGTAAATATGAAAAATAAAAGAGATCCAAAGCAGAGAATGAGAATTGTTGACCAAGTTTTGACTGATGCAGATATCCAGGGTTGAGAGGGGATTTTGAACAACTTGTCCCGGTCAATTGGTGATGCAGGTACTTTGGGAATTTGGGAATGGTTTGCCAAATGCCGGTTGATCAGAAATACTTATCCATGCATTGTATGCAACGTACCATGTAGTTTAAATAAGTATGCTGTTTGTAAAGACAATTATAGATAGTACTGCAGTAGTTCCAAACATAAGAAGTCCATAAGATCGGGTTTGTTCTTCGACAATTCTAAACTGGATCTGTTACAATTAATGACATTCACTTATACCTGGAGTAAAGATCTGCCTTTGAAGGATGCTGCTACTGAATGTGGGTTTGCTGGTGAGAAAACTAGCGTTGATTGGGCCCAGTTCTGCCGAGATGAGTGTATTTATTACATCAAAGAACATCCAATAGAAATTGGTGGTTTGGATTTCCAGAAGGCGCAGACATAGCTGTGTGGTTAAAAACTTCATTTCGCAACCACGTGGTTTCGGGTTCAGTCCCACTGCGTGGCACCTTGGGCAAGTGTCTTCTACTATAGCCTTGGGCTGGCCAATGCCTTGAGTGGAATTGGTAGACAGACACTGTAAGAAGCCTGTCATATATGTATATATATATGTATATATGGCCGAATGGTTAAGAAGTTCGCTTCACAATCACGAGGTCCCGGGTTCGATCCCACTGCGTGGCATATATATATATATATATAGTTAGACCAACGCCCAGCGAATGAAGTAAGTGCTGTCAATTCACGTTACTCTAATTGTTATTTTCTTACGCGAGATAAAACTGAAGTAGTAATCTTCATAGTTAATGTGAGCTTCAGAAGACATCATTCATGCCAAATATTATAATGTTTATAGGATTAGTAAATCACTTTGTCAAACATACTCTAAACACTGGATTTCAGATTTCGCTCTCCTTGCGGTAGATTTTACTTCTTTAGTTTGTTCTTTTCCGAATATTTTCATCTCTTTCTCATTCTATCATTTAATTACTATTATACTCATTTACTGGTTTCAATCATTGGACTGCGCCCAGACTGGGGTGCTGCATTCAAGTATGTTTTAATCCATTATTATGACTCCAGTACTTATTTCAATCTGGTACTTAGTTTATGGATCTTTATTTGCGGAATCGCAAATACATTAGTCTACACCGGTGAACAAAAGCACGAACACACACACACAAACACATACACACACACACACACGCATATATATATATATACATATATATATATATATATATATATATATACTTGCTGAGTATTTCACAGACATGTGTACCCTTAACGTAATCCTTAGGCAGAATCAGTGTGACACAATATGTGGCAAGGCTGTACCTTCTAATTACATGTAGAATCCATTTGACGGGGAGTCGACTTGAGGCTATGGTAAAAACACTTGCCCAAGATGCCGTGCAATGGATCGACCCATATGTATATATATGGCGGCCATTCGCACAGCTTTCGTCTCCAAAATTACGCATACAACGCATTGGTGAACCTGATGCTAGAGTAGGAAACACTTGCCAAATGTACCATTCTGTATGATGGAATGTGTAACGAGATAGTTGTGAAGCGAACTCCTTAACCACAAGGCTTTGCCTGCAACTATGTGTGTTTGCGTGCGTGTGTGTGTTTATTTTTATTTATTTATTTAATTATTTATTTATTTATTTATTTATTTATTTATGGATGCAGCGAGACGTTAGAAGTAGCAGAATACCGGAAAAGATGTCATGTGATATTTATTCACATCCCATTAAAATCTATGTTTCATAGAATATGACTTTGCCCGGTATGCTTCTAAGATCGATACATTAAGTATAATTACTCGGTGAGGGCAATTGAAACAGCCTCAAATGAAAATAGCCATCTGTGTGTCATTAGTATATTAAGGAAAATTCAAAGGACGTTACTACATCTCTACAATTTTTTTGGTTTCAGCAATGGAGCCTATACACGGCCGCTCAATCTACTACAAAAGAAACTACTTCAAAACACACCTTACCGTTTTAAGGGCGATTTGGTTAACGCAGTCCTAGTTACACTACATCTGTAACAAGACGGGATTGATGACCTTTGTTGATAGGTCTGGTCGTTTAGAGCTAATCAGAAGGCAAAGTATAACAACAACAAAAACAAAATGTGTGACTATATGCAAATGTATGAAATCCTTAGTTAAGTTAGTATTAACATATTTAATGCAGAGTACATTAAAGAGCTAACTAGAACAAGTATACTGTGAGGTAAAACAATATATTCAGTCATTTAGTCAATATATTTAGTCATTAACTAGCATTAATTTTGATTATTTCGGTACGTACGGGAAACATCGCACATATTTCGGTCTTACTAAACCTCCTCAGAAATTCATAGATTTCACCGTACGAGAATCACTAAGTAATTGTGCAAGAATGTAAACTTGTAAGCGTAGAAAAGAGAAGAGATTACTCTTAGACGCTATCCGTATGAAATAACGATAGTTAAGTTAGTGTTAACACACTTAATGCAGGGATCATGTATTCTCAGAAAATTTCGATGAAGAGAATCATTTTCTATAGAAAAGACGGAATACATGCCCAAGGGTATTAATTTTGGTCGCCTAGGTACAGGGTTTCAATCCCACCTTGTGACACAGAAAGTAACCGTCATATACTGTGATCTATTGAATCGACTTTAACCATTATCCTCAAGTATCTGACCTTGTACCTCTGTAAGAAATAATTTTTTAATATTATTTTAGTATACGAAAAGAATGAAGGATGAGAAAATCAGAAACAAACACCGAAGATATTTCTATCTATTATATAGTTACATCCTTTTAAGTCCTATGTTCATACTACAGGATTGGCGTCACCTTTCAACAACCTTCAGGAACTGGGGTCGTGTAATCAACTGTGCTCTTTCACAAAATATGTGGCCTAGTTCCAACGTAAGAACGTATTATTTTTGGTTACGGAAGAAAGCTGTCAACTGCAGTAATGTGTTTTCGTAATGACTTACTGCTGTGTTTATGTGTCGCTCTGTTGCGGTTGCAAATAGGAATCCATCAAACGAAACAAGTTTTCCCCCTGATGTTTTTCAGATGTCAGAACCACCTGATACTGTGTTCAATAGATAGCCTGTCCTCAATCGTTAGCTTCAGTCAGGCTGCAAAATAACATTTATAGTTGAATGGATATGAAAAACAGTTCTCAGCCATAAAACCTTTTGTAGTTCTTCTCATTTACCACTCGAGACACCCACACACATTATTCAATAGAAGATTGGATTGAATAAATGTATACTCATTTGGTATAGATCAAAAGACACTCAGTATAATCGTTTGGTCATTATTTCATTTTAGTAAGATTACTAACAGTAATATTGATATCCAAAATTCAATATTTTTTGTAAAATAGTATCAAACCCGTGTTGTATTTATTTAGCCCTCAGTCAGCTGTAGTCTATGGGAGCTATATTCAAAGGCATTGAAGCTATGCCCCTTCTGTTTTTTCATACATAGATTATCTCAGATTACATCAACCAATTTGTTCTTCCTATTTTTCAAGATAATAGGGTGTGATTTGAGGGAGAATTGGCCGCTATTTCTAGCATGCCGTACCATCAGTTAGAGGCTCTAAAATTAGCTGTTGCAGAGCGCAACGCTGGAACGGCATTCACCGACATGACGTGTGTTGTTGTTACTGTTGTTGTGTAGCCCAACTTCAGTCCTAGTTGAGCAGACCTATGGTCAAAGGCATTCCATTCTTGACCATCCCACAATTTTGTATATTCAGGTCTATATTATCCAATGTATCCCTTCATTTTAAGACAGCAGTGTGTGATTTGAGAGAATTTGTGTGCTATTTCTAGCAGGTCAACTGACCGAGTAGATGCTCGCCCGTTGGCTCACATGAAGTGTGTTATTCAATACGGTGTAATTTTGTAATTATAAAATAAACTTACCCTATCTTTTTGCTGTCCTTTGAATTTATATTACTCACACAACGTTACTATCGTCTGAAACGATTGAAATTGTAGCTGTTGTTTAATCCCAGTTCAAACTTGATCCAGCAAAACTATGATTAAAAGCATTCTAACGGTGACAATGTTGAGATTGTTACTATTCTGCTCTGCATGTAACGAGTTACAACTTGGGCATGTCAGATATTTGAAAATGTAAATAGCTTGAACAAATGTATATTTATTATTATAATAGTTGTAATAATAGTGATGATTTTCTTTAAAATAAACCGAACCACATGACTAGCCTTATCTTTTGAAACGTCGGATGCGAATCTACTGGTGCTTCATAAGACTCTAGGTTCAGACTCCAGCTTTTACATTCAGAGTGACGATAATTCCAACATAGCAATGCACAGTCACATAATACAATACTGAGAGATTACATCACCATAAATATTTGACTGGAACGCCACCGAAATTATATCACTCTAGGAGTACATTCCTCAGATGAGTTGCTATCACACACGCTTCCATTTTTTTTTCTATTTTTCTATATACAGACAATGACAGTTCAGTGACTAGTAAAAGAAAATACATACATACATACAGACATAAATAAATACACACATATATATGTATTCATATATATAGATAATATATAGATATTATACCTATACATATGTTTGTGAGTCTCTTTTTTTAATTTTGTGAAATCTCATAAAGAAAGGTATGGTTCTATATAAGGAATAGAACTCCACCATTGAAATTACAGAAAAGAGACACATTGTATTTTAGAAAAGTTTCGCAGAAATCCAATTTTCGGTTTACTGATTAAACTTTCAGAATTCGAGTTAGATGGTATCCTTCTTCGTATGAAAGCATCAGCGTTTCCAGTCTATTGCGTAAACATTTAGCAACATAACCAAGTGCACCAATGACTATGGATATAAATGCAAATTCATAATCTAGGAAGAGACTATGTAAGTTCCAAAGAAGTTGACCATAAATCTTCTCTTTCTCATTTTGTATGTATTTGTAGATATTTTCGTTCCAGGATATCAAATTATTTTGCAGTAGAAAAAAAACGTTTTAAATATCACAGCGGTCTTATATATTAAAATTATTTGATATAGATAAATATATAATACATATAAACATACATATGTCTATAAGTCCCTTCTTTTTAATTCTGTGAAATTTTGTAAAGAAACGTATGGTTCTGACTAAGAAACAAAGCTCCATCATTGAAATTTCGTTCACAAGTACAGGAAAGAGACACATTTCATTTAAGTCGACATTTCACATTTATATGATATGGATTACAATGTGGAATTAGTTTAATCTTCAGCAGTATGGTGAAAACTATGAACATATTTCGGTTTTATTACACCTCCTCAGTAAAGCATTGTCCAACCATACCTGCAAGATCTTAGATTGACAAGGCAGATAGAGGTTTTACGTAAATGAATATTTTGTGGCTGTAATATCTGAAAAGAGTGATAGGAAAATACCCAATGATGCTTCCTACTTGGAAACTTAATAATAAAGTGAGTGCTAGTATACCGAATGTAGTAAACCAAGAACCTTTAATTAATTCACATTACATCCTTAGTTATGAGTACAAATCATTATCTGAATGATTAACTTTTGTAAAAAACAGACAGGGGAGGTAAACTCGAAATTTTAATGAATTATAATTAAATATGGAATGTCGTGGGATATGAGTCTGATTCTTAGTAGTATGATTACAACTTCGGATATGTTTCGATCTGGTTAGATCTCATCAACGAATCATAGTTTAACTGTAACAGAACGATTTAAGAACGACTAGCGAGATATCAAGTATGCTAGTATCCACTTTAATATTAGTTTTTTGTGCAGCAGACGTTTCTGGTTTTCTTATTACATTTACAATAATGTTTCCAATGTTTTTCGGTCTAGATCAGATGCTCCTTAATATTTTGGTGCAGCCGCCCTTTCTGGTCTCAAAATATATTCCTACCGTCCCATCCCTTTCACTGCATTAATTTTAAGAAAACAATTTTCAAAATATTTTATTTACAATATAAAATAATTACTGTAAATTTCAAACACAGGCTAATGTACAACTGGAAGTAAAGTTAAATATTTATAAAGCTAACTTAACTGTTTGATCCAGCAAATCACTTTTTCATTATCAGTAATATTACATGTAATCCATTATTTTATCAACTTTAAGTGTAATGGATGTGCTTCAGGCAAACATATCAGCTTCTTAGCACCAACATTGACTGTCACTCAGAAGGAGATTCACATCTACTCTACTAAATACGATCTTTTGAATGCAATAAAGATTTAAAACAAGCTTGAAAAATAGCTAAACTAAATGAACGTATGTTATTAACCACTATCTTCACATTACTACTCAATGCACTTTCGTGATACTTTTCTACATCCCAAACATTTGTTATGATTTTTCGAACTTCGTATTCAGCTGAATTTCATAATATCAGAAGTTTCGTCCATTTCTCCAGCTCCAACGTCTAGAAATGTTATCAAAGGAAAGTTTCACAGCCATAAACTTTGCAGACCATCCACTTGTTCAAAATACAATTGAATTCATATTTTGGTATTGAAACCAAAAATTGAGACAATTATAGTTGCGTTTGAATATGGGTAGCTAAGCCAAAGATGGAGACAACTGATTTGACTATTGCAAATTGATTTTATTGAAAATTTCAAATACTTCTACCATGGCTGACATTATTTTACTTCACCAATGAGCTAAACTTTCCAGTCTTGAATGAAATGACCCACTCTTACAACGAGGAAGATTATTTTGCCCCGCCATCTAAATTTATTGTGCAGTAGCAAGTATCAATAAGCATTATATTATCCCCAGGGCGGCGAATTGGCAGAGTCGTTAGCGTGTCGGACAGAATACCTTACGGTATTCTTTCTGTCTCACTGCGCTCTGAGTTCAAATCCCGCCGAGGTCAACATTGCCTTTCATCCTTCCCGGGTCGAAAAAATAAAGTATCACTCAAGTACTGGGGATTGTTGGCCTTGTGCCTAAATTAGAAACAATTATATTATCCCCAGTGTAAATATGTTACAATAGTCGATAATTAAAGGCATGTGACAATTTTAATTTAGCCCGTGAAGAAAATGAAGAAGTCAAGGACTTTGTTTGCGGGCTGTGACCCGGGAAGAAAACAGTAAACCGTAAATATGTTACATATAGGTTCTTCAAAATAAGTGATGTGACCACAATAATCGCAATATCAGAGATGAAGCCTTGTTTATTGCACAAAGAACCGAGATATTCTTTCCTTTAAAACTTTGTTCAACAACACAATATATTGACTCCCTTTTTTGTATCTACTTCTAGAAGCATTTCAGATAACAACTTCTAAAACAAGATATTGCAATTTCAGCAATATGAGCAGGAAATGACTGGCCCAAACAACACTAATTGTTAAAATATGTAAATCAATGTATATAATATCATTTATTATAGCCTGACAAAATTACAAGAGAATTGAGAATGTACATATTTTTTATTAAACTAAAAATGTAACTTAGACATAACATATACGTATGTATATAACAACTGTTCAAACGTGACCAACGTATGATTACTTTTAATCCGTTTTATATCTGATTTATTATATTTATTATTCGCATGAGATGCTGTCGGTTCCTTTGAGAATTTGTTGTCTGTTCTTGTTGCTTCACCAAAAGAAATAGACAGTCACGGTTAACTTCAACGCGTTCACATAGATATGATTTGTGACATACTGATATTTATGGATGTAAAATAAAATAAAAAAGCAGTTGTTACTAGACTCTGTGGTAATGTTACTTCCATTGGAACTTTACGTGGCATCACATTTACTGATTGGAAAGCACAATCAAATTTCATATTATACATGAAAGAGGTTCCATTGCTGGTAACTGCTTTTAGTGTGACAGTTTCAACTTTTCCAAGTACAACATACTCGAATTCATCTTTTTCGAGATCATCTCAAGACTAGTTATGGGTTCATTCTATATCACTTGCCAGTCGGGTCCGGATCATGTCGGAAAGTGTTATTAGTAGCGTTGTAAGGAAAACAACGGCAAATTAACCCACTATTTCTCATCATCCCGAATGCATGTTATCGATTCGTTTTCTTAGTGAGACACGAAGAATCAATGTTTACATAAACATATCAAATCTGAACCCATTACATCAAAGAACCAATATCCTTTTATTTTTGGATGGGTTTCAGTTATTGGTCTCCGGCCACGTTTTGTCATCACTGTCAAGGGATTTAGTCGATTATATCGACCGCAGTACTTATTTCAGCCTGGTATTTATTTTATCAATCTATATTTATCGAGTGGCTAATTTATGTGACACAATACCGTTTTTATAAGCAGTGGTGTGGTGTCAACCTATAAAAACAAACGTACACACACCATACACGTATGCCTAAATCCATAAATCCATACATATATATATATAAAAATATATCTATATATATATCTATATATATATCTATATATATATATAAATATATCTATATAAATAAATATATATATTATATACATAGTAAAAAAAGAGAAAATATACACATATATA
>JAOPJM010466634.1:0-11009 GCA_027124095.1 Muusoctopus leioderma | reverse complement strand
GATGCCCTTCCTATCACCAACCACTTTACAGAGTGTACTGGGTGCGTTTTATCGTGACACCGACACTAGAGAGGTTGCCATGTCCACGACACTTCCAGATATTTATATTCTGACTTCTGTGTATCAATTCAGGAGACACAAACTTGTAGCACCACCACCTTCAACTCTCACCTAGTTATCAACCTAGTGGCGAATTGGTAGAGTGGTTAGCACATTGGCTAGAATGCCTTGGCAGTATTCATTCCACCTCTCTGTGCTCTGAGTTCAAATCCCGCCGAGTTTAACTTTGTCTTTCATCCTTTCGGAGTGGATAAATAAATTACCAGTCTAGGGCGGTGGACTGGTGAAATCGTTAGAGCGTCGGACGAGATGCCTCACAGTATTTATTCCGGCTCTTTGCGTTCTGAGTTCAAATCCTGCTGTGGCCTACTTGGGTGGTAGACTTAATCCGTCGCCCGGCTTAACACCACCACCTGGCTACCCTTGGGTGCCTCTAGCAGAGTCCACTCTGTTGCAAGCATTCAGACCAGGTCTCCAGTCTAAGGATACCTTCCTCCCGCCCTCCTTCCAACCAGTCTCAGAGGCCCTGAAAAAAAAGGGTGATGGGCACTGCCTTCCCTCCTGACTAAGCAGTAAAAAAAAAGAAGAAAAATCAAGCTGGACATATAATCTGCTAGAAGGACGTGTGGACATGATGTTACACAGAATATAGTTCAGAGAAGTTCCATTAAGAAGACATTGTAGAAATCTACAGTTTTACGGAAAAGAATTTGAAATCTGATATCATTGGAAGGTTATTGTAGGAATGCCAAAAGCCTCATGGTCTAAAGAAATATATTTAGTGCCTTAGGAATGTTCCTAGCCACAGTACTGTCAGCCACATATGGCCATTCCTTTATATATTTGGAGATGATCCAAATAGTTGGTTTGCAATGTTCCCTCGTAACTGTGGCTTTCCAAAGCTTGTGATGTTTAGAAGAACTGTTCTGATATCGGGAGCATGGCAGTTGAATGGTTTCACTCAGAAGGTAAATCATCATCATCATCATCATTTCACGTCCGTTTTCCATGCTGGCATGGGTTGTTGAACGGGTGATTCCGGCCCGCAACAATTCCAATTGGAGTCACCACTCTCCTATACGGGTCGGGGGACCGCACCTCACTTGTACGTTTCATTTGGCTTGGTTTCTGTGGCTGGATGCCCTTCCTATCACCAACCACTTTACAGAGTGTACTGGGTGCATTTTATCATGGCACCAACATTAGAGAGGTTGTCATATCCAAGACATGACTAAAGTGCCCACTCCACCCTATGTTGTCTCCGATCAATCGCCAAAAACACTATAGCGTGCACTGGGTGCATTTATTGTGGCACCCACACTAAAGAGGATACCTAGTCTCTTGCAGGCTAAAGAGTCCTCTCTACTCTAAATGTTCCCCAAAAAATGTTTTCCTCAATGTGTTGACTTTATGTCAACTGTTAAGGAAGACAAAATGGCTGAATATAAGAGGGGACACTACAGAATGGGAAAAACTAGTCGATAAGCTAACAAGGGAGCATCAATATGGTTACTTGATCTACTAGATATAGCAGCCAAATCTTCTTCAAATCACACCATCTTATGGAAAAACAAGGACACATTGGATAATATCATCATCATCATCATCATCATTTTATATCCGTTTTCCATGCTGGCATGGGTTGGACGGGTGATTTTGGCTCGTGTTGATTCTGAATGAAGTTACCACTCTCCTAGACAGGTCAGAGGACCACACCTCACACAAATGTTTCATTTGGCTTGGTTTCTACAGCTGGATGCCCTTCCTATCACCAACAACTTTACAGAGTGTATTGGATGCATTTATCGTGTCACCAGCACTAGAGAGGGTGCCTAGTTTTAGATATTCTATGTCTAGAAAAAAGATGAGATGGTTATGGCTGGAACACCTTTGATCATAGATATGTTCAATCAGAGCCGATTAGGGTCTAAACAACAACAACAATAACCAATCCCAGTCACCACATGTGCTGATGAGGTCTATTGAGACAGAAACATGTGTCCACAACTGTCCCTTGCCTCCAGAAAAAACAGGTTGTCTTTTCCTTAATGGGATGTTAAAATCGAGAAATTCTTGGTTTTTGAGATTATCTCCCCTTCCTATTCAGAGTTGGCAGCAATTGCTGCTTGGTGTTTGTTTACCTCCTCCTTGGACAGAGTTGATTTGGATAAATCAAGAATTTTATCTTGTACGGTATTTATTATACCTTTTTTCATCTTTGTATTCCAAATTCATGCCACATACATACATACATACATACATATATATATATATACGTATATTCAAGCCCTATGCACACGTCTCGAGGATCTGTGAAGCCCTCCACGAAGACCTATGCTTGAGTTTGTTATTTAACACTCTGGATTTAGTTTGGAGTGGCGAAATATTTCCTATATAAACAGCTAAATAGAAAGAGACACAGGTTACATAGAATGCTGCACATAGCACACAGATACATGCGCAAATTCATGAAAAGGATCTCTCTCTCTCTATATAGATATATATATATATATATTTTTTTTTTTTTTCTAGAATGTAGCCGTTTGGACTCCACTGTTACTTGTTTCACTGGTATCGTATCGTTTTCTTCCTTCTTTTTTCCTCTTCAATCTTTGAAAAAGGGTTTTAAACCCGAAACGTTGTTATTCTTTTCCCTTTCCTTCAGCGTACACTAAATTGTATTGTACATCTTTGTTTCGTCCACCACGTGTCTTCGTTAATCGTGTTTGTTTACGTTTTGACTGTATACTTTTCTTGACGTCCTAATCGTGTCCGTATTTTGTCCTACTCGTGTTTTTACCTATATATATATATATATATATATATAACTCGAAACGGTAAAGACTATTACTACTCCTTTTCCTCAGCGTTAAACTAATATCTATACCTTGTTTGTACCTTATCGTTCGTGTTGTTTTTTCCCCGTTTACACCTTGATATGTATATATATATATTTACTCCGATCATGTCTACTATTACTCCGGTGTTACTCCGATGTATGGTTGTTTGCTTTTAACGGATATATATAAATATATATATATATAAGTATGTGTGTGTTTGTGTATGTGTGTGTGTGTATGTGTATGTGTGTGTGTGTGTATACATATGCACGCGTACACTCATACGTATACAAATACATACAAACGTATATATATATGTTTACATAAACGTGCTTTCATATATACATACACACACGCACATATACGTATATACATACACACTCATAAAATTACACATATACTTATACATACACATATATACACACACCCATATACATACGTGTAATCAAACGCATATATATATATAAATGTAACCTTTGATGCCAGAAACACATATGCATATGTATAGTCAAGACATGTTTCTTTAAACCATCAAAATGTTTTACTCATTTGATAATTCTATAGGTTTAAAATGCCACAATGTACTGTATGTGCTGTGCCTGCAAGAAAAGGATTTCTGAATTTGTGCTTAATAATCTATATTTCGCAATTAGTATTTCATATTTATCTAAAGTGCATAAATGGCACGGTTTCATAATATGGTCGTATGGTTTGGCTCATGATTGGACCTTCCACGTGATATTAAATTGTGCTGGAGCTCTTTAGCTGCTAGAGATATCCCGATAGTGAGTTTGTTGATTTTCTATTACTGTATGTAAACGAAAATACCTACTTCCAAACATCCTACTACAACCTTTCGAAGACGACCCATTTCATATGATAGACATTATCCGATTAATATGTTCAGTAACCAACTCGAAGAAGAACTTAACCACACGATTAACGCAATCCTATAAACTAAAAATATATTTGTAATCTCAGATAAATAGAAAAACTTATACGCTATAGAAAAGCATACACACTCACACTCCTCAAAAATTTAATCTCAAACAATTATTAAAAAATATATCACGTTTCATGATATTGATATAACAGCTAAATACATAGCAGTAACTTATCTCAACACCCATCCATTACATTAATCAATCCATCAAAATATGACATAGGCACAATCAGGAACATGACATTCAATTCTATAATACGTAATATAATATTACTAATATTAAGGATAAGCCAAGGATGCCACTATGGAATTGCACTAAAGCTGCAAAACTTAGTTAAAATCTATAAAAGAAAAATAGACGATTGTTTCTTTTCCTTTCAGTTTAACACATGTGACTATTATGATTCCATTAACCAACAGATTCATTCGAATGCTATCAATCAAGCTAGACCTATCCCTAGTATCACACCATTTCTAACAGAAACCATACAATTAACCCATAGATCTCTACTATACTACTATAACAATACCACATGCAACGAACCTTTTGACCTTAGCATGAGAACAAAGGAATTAGTTGAAGTTAGCGATCCAGTTGACTTCCAGGTTTCACACAAAATGAAGATTTTTCCGTTCATAGAAAGGGTGCTGTATCTAGATGATAGATTACTGTTATTAAGAAATATGAACCTCCATTCCACGAAAAGATAACGAAACCACCAATATATCTTCAAATAATTAGGATTTAATATCACAATTTACCAGCGTATAAAGACAGTGAACTTTCCAGACGTGATGGTAGATTTATCTGATAACGCATCTAACGAACAGCTATTTTTACATAAACAAACAATCCATCTACCCCAGAATAAATTTAGAAAACCAGGTTGAAAGACTATAGTGGGTGTTGAGTCCTTGAAGTTATATGCAGTTATATGTAGTTGTTTGTAGTTGCATTAGTTTATGGAGGTGTGATGAATTAGATACGTAGGAGGAAGTACGTAGGAAGTAAAGTGGGATATAAAATTAGTTTAAAGCGGTGAAATAGTTAAACAGACGATAAATACACTAACTCATTGTATTCCATAAGAATATCTTCATTATCTTTAAATGAAAAATTCTTCAATGGATCAGCTTGTCACTAAAATAATGGCCTCTTGAAAATTAGTTCAGGTGTGTGTGTGTGTGGGGGGGACTTATTGTATATAAAATACAACTATTTCTTCAGGCGAACACATACATCGAGGTGTAAGTTAACTGGCACAATCCATCTTTCAATCTCCAAGTTTCCACTCCAATACCATAAAAATAATCTAGTATCCTAAATTAAAATAAACTTACTCAAATACCACAAACACAATAAATTGTTCAATAGAAAAACGATGAAAATTTACTATTCAACCATATATAAATTTGCAAAGACAACATTCTCTGCAAACGTAGCCAAATTTGGAAATAGTCTCCAAAATAATACAAGATTCACGTATACTTGCAGCTTCATTAACAGCAGCGTTTCAAAGTACAATGCTTAACCAAAGAACTAATCTACAAGGCTACAGTGAACACTGATTGTTGTTCGTATATAGACTTGACTGTGTACCATATAAAAGAGATACCACCAGTACAACATTTCTTTTAGGCACAGTAATACAAAGTCAGCTACTTCACTATCGACATATATCTGACAGCTAAAAAACTCTAACAAGCAATTTAACATCATGTGCAAGATATTCAGAGACAAACAGTTCAACTATAACATGAAACCGCATAATTTATGCACATTAGAGAAATACGAAATACGATTTGCTCTTAAAACCTAGTTTGAACATGTAAGCATTGATATCTTATTAATAATTAATTGTTTGTATTAATGATATTCAGCACAACATATATAACACTTGGTAAGCTCTCCACATCTTAAAAATCTATTAAAATTCTCCGCCTCCCGTTTTTATGCACGAAACCCTTGGTTTTTGTTTTCTTGTACTGTTTTTCATTTATTATTTTTGTCGATATTCTTTTCGTTATCGTTTTCGTTTGTTTGCCTTTGTTTATTTATCATGAGCGTATACACATGAAAACTTGTTTGGCATATATAGGTATATTCATATTTTGTATATATGAATGTATAAGTATATATTTATTTGCAAAGTCATAAATATATTTATACCTATAGATGTCTGTATATTTCTATGTATTTATGCAGATTCTTGAATTTTCTAAGCATAATCAAAATTATAAGAAATAATATTGGTATTAATTGTTTGTATCAATGACATTCACCTTAATTACCAATTCAGTGGAATATTTACTACTAGTCTCACTAAGCACATACATAGTAAATAATTCCTTCCTTCCTATAGCCTTTCATTTTGCAAACTCCTTCTAACCTATACAAAAACTTTCCTTCTACTATTATGATTATTTTTAATACTTTCACCAAACTATCTCTTCCCCATACCAAATTACTATTATATATAAGAAATGTTCGTACTTAGCTTCGGGAATAGACCACCAGACTAGCACCGGTACACCTATACGCCAAATTCCCTCCATCCTCATAGACTCTTCAATATCTCATTATCTCTGGATTTCTACTCCAAGAACCTTAACTATCTTTTTTAATCCTGGCTCTTTTTCTTGGAACCTAGACCACAGACTCTTATGACTATCCCATATACGTGTGTGTGTGTAGTGTGTGTGTGTGTGTGTGTGAGTGAGTGTGGATGTGTTCCTTATCCGGAGGAGTGACGTTTGGGATACCGTACATCTCTGTTAAATAACAACACTTAATTCTCATAGTCATCCCTGATTAAAAAAACAAAAAAAACAATTCATTCTCTCACGAGGCGTGATGACATTAGATAATCATACATTTTGGCCTTTTGAAGATTACCGTTTCATTCGCGCATGCACAATAATGGAGAGTACCCATAGTTAATATCTAAGAGTTATCTCCCTTTTCTTGACTTAATATGCAACTAGATTTAAAATTGCTGTTATATTTTATTTATTATGTCCTCGATTCGAAATAACGTATATTCTCTGCAGACATAATGGTTCTGTGTTCAAGTAGCCTGCGGATTACATCGCTACCGATAGGAAAGTTGTTGTGGGTGACTGTATGAAACCCGAGTTATCGATTGAACGATGTTTTGCCGTCAAACGGATAAAGGCTTTTTGAAAAATTCTGTTGTCTTTGTTTGTTGTTTTTAAACAAGTATACACACACGCACATCATACACACACACCCATACATATATATATATACACATACATACATACATACATGCATACATATATACACATACACACACACACATACATGTGTATATATATATATACATAATGTGTGTGTGTATGTATGTATGTACGTGTGTATGTATATATGTGTGTGTCTAAGTGCGTTTGTTTGTGTGTGCAATTACGCGTATGTGCGTGTGTTTGTGTGTGCAAGTACGCGTATGTGAATGTATATGAATGTCTGTTGGATGTCTAAAATTAAGCCATTTAGCCATGGTAATGTAGACTCTTCCCCCAAGTATATTCTGGTCTGAGGTTGAACGAAATTGATCTGTCCCCTTTTCCATACATCTGATGTAATTTGTATAGAATGCTTAGCTATGAAACACCAACAGATGAAACTTATGAGCAGGAAGGTCTTTTAAATCCCCCCAAAAGATTGTACTTAAATCTTGAGGAAGATCCTCCTATGTTTTTTTAGCATAGAAACATATTTAATTTAACACATTCAACTTTAACTATATCTCGTTTTCATTTAGCACACTGAAAGTTTGCAATGGTAAAATATTGCTTTCTTTAAATATAATATTCAAACAAAATGAACATATCATATAAAAATGGTGAGAAAATTCTATTGAAACTGAGAATGGCAACGTTCTCTTTCGTTAAATATGTGAACAAAAATTGTGTAAATCACAAACTTCAAAATATTAATATTCAAAATGTTACAAAAGCTATATAGAATTGTAAGGAGAGACAAGTAGAAATACGTATATTTAAAATAGCTGTAGAGAATTTTGAGATAGGAATAATAGAATGGGAATGTCAGACAGTTTGGTAGTCTGCTAAAAAATAAACCGTGTAATGTGTAGAAGTCGTTGAGATTATATAAAGTAAACAAATAATATTTAAATTGATGAGATAATTATATGGACGGCGCTAGCGGGCGAAATCTGGAATATTTGTTTGTATTTATTATTTGATAATAATTGTATTTAGTGTGAATGTTTAAGTATGCCTATGAAGAGAACTACGCTAATACATCACACACACATAAACACACATACGCACTTGCGCGTGCGCTTACACACCCACATAAACACACATAGACACGCACACGTGCGCACACACATCCACACACATACACACATTCACTTGAATATATGCACGCGCACAAACATATATAGAGATAAACGAAACTTCATATATATTCATGTATATGTATAATTTTAGTAGATGACAAATTACCCTATATTCTCTGATTTCGTACCAGGGATGTCAACTACATCTCTAGGCAAGGGCACTTCCAAGCTCATCTTTATGTAGCTCATAAAAGTAACAAGAGCTAAAGCATTTTCATTCAAGAAGCAACGATCTCATCAGGAAACATGTAGATAACTCCGTATTGTCTGAGCAGAGAAATTAGTTTGAAGTGAAACAGTAGAATCCGAGGAAGCTAGTGATGGTCTGTATCACGAAATAGTTCTTCTATTGGAATTAGATATTTTCAATGAGGAAGGGAAGTTTAATGTTTCAAGCAAAACCATTCATCGGAAAGAGATGAAATGTTTATTGATAGTGCGAGATAAATAGTTTAGAAGTAGTGTGGTAGCTAAAACATTATATTCAAGAATAAGGGAGAAAGGGAAGGTGGTAACAAAGAAAACAAATTTCACACCTCTCAAAGTGAGGAGATTTATTAGCACAAAGGCTGCAATATTATTATTATGTTGTATATATATATATATATATAAATAATTCATATTCGGTCATTAGTCCAACAAAAGTACTCCTGTTTCATAATGTGTTTCTCTAGCGAAACATTAGTACTTTTGTTGGATTAATGACTGAAAAAACATTCGACAGACTCAGTTTCATACTTCGAGCACCTTATTCTAAGTGGCCCTGCTTGTTAAACTGAACAGAATTTATGTGTTTATATATATATATATATATATATATATGTGTGTGTGTATGTGTATGTATATACGTATGTCTGTATGTATGTGTATATGTATGTATGTATGTATGTATGTATATATACATATATATATGTATATATATATATACATATACATATATATATACATATGTGTGTGTAGTTGGGTGTGTGAGTGTGCGTGTGGGTGTGTGGGTGTATGTATGTGTGTGTGTGTGTGTGTGTGTGTGTGTGTGTGTGTGGTGGGAGAGACTAGAAATCTACAATTATCTTGCTTCATCCTATTTGGAAGTAACTTAGAACGTTCTTATGAAAATTTTCGATACGCTCTAAAGAAAGAACAAGGCATAGTATCGAACTAGATGTAGTAAAATAACTATGTCTTATGCTGCCACATGTGCACATATGTTAGTTAACGGGGAATAGTGGGTTGAATCAACTTACATCGTATACCTGACTTTTTTAAAATTTTACAGTCCTCTGAGGAGAGTTGAAATGTATAGTCAATTGCGGTGGTATTTTAACTTAGAACGTAAACTAGTGTAACACAATTCTTCAAGCATTTCATTTTGTAACCTACCATTTCTAAAAATGAACTGCCCTAACTGAGAGTATAATAAGTTCTTTAATTGTCATAAAGCTATGCTGCTACACAGAGAGATATCCTAGACCAGTGTTTCCCAACCTGGGGCCATGTGGCCCCAAAAAGGCCATGTCAAATTTCAAGGGGGAGAGCACAGATACATCTGGGAATTATAGGGGCCACAAGCTCAATGAAAGGGGCCACAAAAACATTAAATATTCCAGGAGGGGGGGGGGTGCTAAAACATGTTTGGGAAACACTGTCCTAGACCACATGCCAAAAAAAACAAAAAAACACTCAAGTGATTGTGGTGAAGTCGCTCGCAAACCAATCTAGCCTCTGGCCTAGAAAAGTGTCATGGCATGTCTATTTGTTTCTGCTGCTACTACAGTGTACTTATTTCCTCAGACCTGGCTGGCGGCTTTTGCGGCACCTCAAATCCGACACTCTCGACTCACTCATTTATCCTACTCTTGTGACACATGTATCAACGCCAGGCTCCACACTAATAACTGCTACCAGTTCTTCATCCCCACAACGACTGTTCTCTAGCGCTCCCACCCATGGCTATAATTTTATTTTCATGCAGTCATCATGTTGCACCTATTCACGGGGAACATTATCAGCACCGATCTCACCTGTCAACGAGGGCCTTCGAATGTAATGGACATACTCCATTTCTCCAGACAAAACAGATAAACAAAAAAGAGAAAATAAAAAAAAGGTGTAGTCGCTTGGATTGATAATATGCAGGAGTAAAGATATTTATTTCATTAGTGAAGCTCCCAATTTATTTTGATTATTTTCTATTACTATGTTGGGTGCAATAATTCTCGCCTTCTTAACTCTGGTTGCCACACCAGTACTATTGCTCCCATTTAGGTTGTCCCTAAATTTCTGCCTTTCTGTTTTATTTCGGCGAACTGCATTCCTGCATCCGTGGGTGTTATTTGTGTTATGCTACCCTCCCCATTAGGTACGATGTAGTTAATCTTCTCAGTGTATCCAGCTTTAGCTAGGGCCTCGTTGTAGTACCGTACATTCTGTTCAAAATTTCTCTATTCGCGGACAGTCGGGAAATCCTGGATGAGACTCTCTTGACTATTGATTTAATGACGGCTCTAGGATGGTTAGATTTAATGTTTACGTATTGCAAGTTTTCATTGGGTTTATGATAAGGGCGATATAGACTAGTTCTGAAATCTAAGCTAACGACTAAGAAATTTACAGTGTATATGTTTCTATCTAGTGTGCATGAAACGTCTAATTCCTTTAGTTATACTTTCTAATTTACTCCTACTATAGTTACAAAGAGTATATATATAGGCGGAGATGGCTGTGTGGTTAAGGAGTTCGCTTCGCAACCACATGGTTTCGGGTTCAGTCCCACTGCGTGGCACC
>JAOPJM010466428.1:0-11010 GCA_027124095.1 Muusoctopus leioderma | reverse complement strand
GACAGGAAGAGCATCCGACCGTAAAAATTCTGCCTCAAATAACTCTCTCCGTCCAACCCATGCTAGCATGGAAAAACAGATGTAAAAAAGCGAAAAAAAAAAAGTGAGACTGGGTCATTTCAGAGTTAAGTTTTGTGTTGACAGACACAGCACAGCTATAGAGACAGGGTACAAACCTCCATCTGTCTCACTCAACCATCAACAGTGACCAGGTAACAATTTGTAAACACATCAAAATACTTAACCCTTTTGATGTCAACCTGTCTGAGACCACTTGTGGTTCTAACGATACAAAAACACCTTCTTATTCAAATCAAAACTCCCCATCAAAATTCTATGTAGAAACATTTTTATTAAATTAAGTTCCAAACATCATCTTTAAAATAACAAAGTTAGTTGTTTTACTAAATGCCTCCAAATTCTTGATTATTTCCAAAATTAATTGAAGCAGAATATTTCAATATGAATATGGCCAGGAAAGGGTTTAGGTCTGTAGTTGTTCCCTAAAGTCCTTACCTACACTAAATCTACATCTATCAACTAAACTTGCAATTAATTTCAATTTTTCCTTCAGTAAAGAACTGAAAGTTGGAAATTTCCTTTAATTATTTTTTCAACATGATCAACCCAGAAGCCCTCATTAACTAAAAAGCAGTAATTTAATTTAAGAAAAGAATTTTAAAATCTAATTTAGATATTTAGAAAAATAAAAATAAACTTTCCAAACAATAAATTATTATTTGTAGATATTTTCTTTGAACTGAAATATTTTCAAACTGTTTTCTTTGAAATTTGATAATTAAATTAATTGCAAAAACTAATTAATCTGGTTGGAACTTCTGATTGGTTAATTTACAGCCAACCAATCAACAAAGAGAGCTAAAAGAAGATTGAGAATAAAAGTACTCAGCTATTATTATTTTTTTTTATGGCTTATTCAGGAGTAAGGTCAGTCAGTGCTCTTGTCTCTTCTCAGGGTTTCCATGACTGGCGGGAGGAGGTTGGGAATAAGTTATCCTCAGACTGGAGACCTGGCTCTAATTCTTGAAACAGAGTGGACTCACTTAAAGGTACTCAAGGGTCAGGAGGTGGTGTTAAACTGAGCGATGGGTTAAGTTTACTGGCAGAATCAGTAGAGCAACAGTATTTTTGTACATGGCATGCACAGCTCTCACAAGCCAATCATCTACACCCAGTTTTCTTAACTCATAACATCCTGTTAAACATTTTCTAAGTCCTGTAATGATTCAGCAGAAAATGCCTAAAAACTGGTTTTTGCAGCTTATTTATTATGAATTTTACAGGTAAGAAAAACAGGTACTTGAGGTGTCTTCACACAAAAATAGTTCACTTTCACCATATATACGGTTGAATGATTCATGTCAATTTGATGATGCAATACCGTGTGAAACCGTGTCCTACAGGATGTTAAGAGTTAATCCACGGATATTAGTTTTTTTATTTTATTTAAAAGACAATTGATCTCTACTCACGTTTATTGTTCATCGGGGATGAAAGTGTTTCAACTGGACTTTCAGCATTTTTAGTAACTGAAACAGAAAAATTATTCCTTGTTTGAAGACATTTATATAAATTATATTTGGGACTACATCAGCAATCAAGGTATTTAGGAGACAGAATTAAGACATCGTGACGTTTCATATACAGGCAAGCCTCGATTAGCACGAATAAGTAATCCTATAATAAACCTCGTACTAATTGAATTCGTACTATTCAAATTTATTATAGCATATATATAATATGGTAATTGGTTCCAACCCAATGAAAATGTCAAACAAAAAATTTAAGAAACATTTGTCGGTGCTTATTGTTTCCCCGGCCCCCATGAAAGTTCCCATAAGTTCAGGAGGTGTTCCATCAGGGATGACAGACCTGGGACTAAACTAAAAGAACTACGAACCGACAAGAGATCCTCTGAGTGGTCACTCGAACTGCTAGAAATATCAGTAAAACCCTCAAATCATGTACTCTATCGTTATAAAAAAAGGATTTGTTCATCTCATGTTATCCGATGACTCAGATAAGGTGAGACGAACAAATTTTAATTTTAGCACCAAAAAAATTCGCACTAAATTGAATTTAGTCTCGTATTAAATGAAAAATGGTATTTTATAATCCTACTAAATCGAAATTCGTATTATTCGAATTCGTACTAACCGAGTCTCGACTATTTGTCTTTAGATATAAACGATCTAAGTGAATAAGTTATGAAATGAAAACCGGTAGCAGACTAAATCTACAGTTCATTTCTACAGCGCTCAACTTCCGTATAAGAGTTCGATTTCATTGGAAATCAATCTTTACATTTTTTCGTTGTTTAGACCCAGGTCAGCTCTGATCGAGCAGACTGAGGATCAAAGCATTCCAGCCGTGACCATCCTGTATTTTTCCTATGTACTGGAAACCCAGGACCACATTATCCAATGTGACCTTTTCTAAGACTGTGGTATGTGAATGTAGGGAGATTTCATTGCTTTTTCTAGCAGGTCGAGCGGCCACGTAGAGGCTCCCTTACCGATGGTGAAATGATGAGGAATAGAACCAAAACTACACGACCTATACATCTACAGGTCATCTCTACACTTTTAAACACTAATATTTATTTAAAATATAAATTGATCTTTACTCACGTTTATTTTCCATTGGCGGTGTAAGTGATTTAGCACATGTTGCAATGGTTTTAATAGCTAAAAATGAATTAAGTAAATTGTGAGGAATAGAAAGCAAACTAGAAACCCTATAAATCTAGAGTTTATCTCTACAATGCATTTAGACATTTATATTAGTTGTGTTTTTAAATAGAAATCTATCTTTACTCGCGTTTAATTCTCATCGATGCAGAAAGTGATTTAGATAGTTTTGCAATGAATTTAGTTGCTAATAAAGTAAAAAATTATATGAGGAACAGAAAAAGAGATCACAGACTCACTAAATCGATAGTTCAACTTCACGGTACTTATCTGATGCAAGAATATCAGTTTTATTTAAATGGAAAATTGATCTATACTTACATTTATTGTTGATCGGTGGTGAAAGTGTTTTAGCTCGAATTTCAGTAGCTAAAATAAAAATTTAAAAATTGAATTTATGAGTAACAGAAAGCAGATCATATACGCTAAAATCGATAATTCATCTCCGGTGCTTATCTGATCGAAGATTATCAGTTTTATTTAAATGGCAATTGATATCTACTCACGTTTATTGTTGAACAGTGGTGAAAGCATTTGAGCTCGAGTTTTAGCGATTTTAGTATCTAAAATAAAAATTTAAAACATCTTTGAATACAACTTTTTCAAATTATATCAGCGTTAAAAATCTTTTGGTGAAGAGTTTATGATATCCTGACGTTCATGTTTTTGTCAATGAGGCACTGGCGACAAATATTCTATAAAAAATCAATAAACCGCAGATCTAAATCTAGAGTTCGGAGCTAATCGATGCGCAGTTTGATTTCGTTGGAGATTCAATTTGAAGATTCCATTGATGAATTTCCTGATTTTAAAAGCTTGAACTATACAGGCGTGAAATTGTGATTAGATTGTATTAATTAAAATTTATGTAAAAAAAAAAAAACATTAAATTTTTTTATTTTGGTATCTGTTACAAACATTTGTATTTCGGGAAGTCTGTCTTACATAGCTTTGATTTTATTCCAATGCGGAAATTACTAAATTGTTTAAAATACTCCACCAACAACATCGATGATTTCAATTCATTCAAGAATATTATTATACGCTGGCTTATTATACAGAGCTTTATATAAATATGTAATTACAAAGCTAACGAATTAAACATATTTTGAGAGGCCCCTTCAGACCGATGCCCTAAGCTGTAGCTGTTTAGGGTCCTCATCTTGGTTGTTATAATCCGTATAAACCAGTGTATAATAACGATCCTCCTTAAGCAGAGATAATTTCAATAAATCAAGAATTTCTCTTGTACGGTATTTAGTAACTTTATCGCCTGTATTCCAAATTCTTGCCACATTGAGTTATTCCTCTCGACTCGTTTTCGTTTGATTATACACATTACCTTTGGCCATAAATGTGTTCTCTTTTTTGTATATGTCTTAGTCATGTGTCTGGTTGGAGGCAACGACAATGTTGTGCTGATGACGTCTATTGACAGAAACACGTCCACAACTGACCAGTGCATCCAGAAAAAAAATGTTATTTTTTCCTTAATGGCCTGTTAAAAATCAAAAAATCCTTGATTTCAAGATTATCTCCTCGTTTGGAGTTGGCCGCAATCGCCACATGGTCTTTGTTTACCTCGTCAAGCGGAGATAATTTCAATAAATCAAGAATGTTTTTTCTTGTAAAGTATTTAGTAAACCCTATATCGTCTTTGTATAATAATGATAATTCCTCATCTCAGAAATGTGGACAGAATTCATTCAAGAATGTAAAATAATCTAAAATTGTCAAAAATATAAATTCATACTAACTGGTTTTAGCCGGTTTCTTCTTTGGGTGTTTACTGGATATGGCATTCTTATTTTCTTTACTGGATATGGCATTCTTATTTTCTTTACTGGATATGGCATTCTTATTTTCTTTAAAAAAGAAAAATGAAAACGAATTGATTACAAATTCCTCAGTGAAAATAAGGTAAACGTGGTTATTTTAATCATTTAGACATTCGTTGAAACACTGCTACGAAATTATTTCATGATTCTTGCGATAAAGGCTTGATTTCAAGAAATCGGTGGCGCTTAATCCATAGATTAAAGATTGACGAAATGAAATCCTACAATATCAGTCTTTAGATACAACCATTGATAAACAGATGGAGGCAATTCCCGTTCAGGGAGGCGTGTTGCATCCTTGGGTAAGGCACTTTACTCCACGTTGCCCCAGTCCGCTCAGCTGGCAAAAATGAGTATTACGACCTGGATAGAGAGAGATGGGCTCTGCCAGGTTTAAAGGTTGCCCTAGACACGCTGTGGGTCACAATGGCACCGCTACAACTCCGTCAGGAGTTCTGAAACAGATTTTCTTCTATAGATAAATACGCATTTTAAGCATTTTACAATCCTAAAAGAAAACATTGATTTAATTAGAACAGCGACTAAGTGTTGAGAATTATAATCATTTGATCCATTCTCTTACGGCTATTTAATTTCAGCATCAAAATAGGCTCAAATCAGTAAATAAGTTTGAAATTTCCAATTTTCTGAAGTGATTTGCCCTAAAAACCTAGAACTGAAGTTTCCCCACACTAGAAGGCTAGCTTTCTCCAATATATGCAATCTCGAAGTTTTACTTTTAAAACAATCGTTCGTCAGCCACCAGGATTTCGGTTAAACTAAAAATGTACAAGATTAACTGAACTTGAATATATATATACCTATATTTATATATAATGGAATATTTAGCTAGAATTAAGTTTTAGGTGACTAAAAAACTTACCAAACATATCATCTGAAGAATGTGCTGAAAAAGTTAAGTTAAATTTTAGTATTTAAATGAAATAAAAACTTTAATTTCATCTTTTGTAAATTTGCATAGATATTCAAGAAACATTTTAACTGCACTTCCCTATCTCTTGGCTGGTTTGATGGTGTGGTTCATATTCTCCACATTAGGTAGATTATAGAGAGCTTTATACACTTAATTAAAAATCTAACAAATGAAAAAAAATATTTTAAGAGGCCCCTAACCAGACTGATAACCTAAGCCAGGGATGTCAAGCATAAAAAATATTTCTCCACATGAGACTCCGTCTACCAAATTCCACTCTCAAGGTATTGGTCAACTCGAAGCAATACTAGAAGACACTTGCTCAAGGTGCCGCGCAGTGGGATTGAACCTGGAGCCACGTGAATGCGAGGCGAATTTCTTAGCCACACAGCCATGCCTGTGTATGTATATGTATATGTATATGTATATATATAGATATATATATTAGTGGCGTGTAATCCCAAGAAGTAAGGTAAGCATTGGTTACCCTATAAAAATTATTCCCTTCCAAATTAAAATATCTTTTGCTAACATTTTTTCGTCTGAATTTATAGTTATTCTAATAGGAGTCCAGGATTTAAAAATTGGCAAAACGTGTCGTTTGCTTACCCTAGTATTTTTTCACGCCACTGATATTATATATAACTAAATGGTAGAAATAACAATGGAATATGTTATACGTTTACTAACATTATCCGATATGGAACACGATACGCATAGTAGAGTTAAATAATTTATTTCATATCAGGTTTGTCAGTTATTTATATTAGTTTCCCCTTGGAGTGGATCTTCATGACTAGTCATGAAAAGCCACACCTAGGCGAAAGTAACTGCCAAAAACCTGATATAATATATATATATATATATATATATATTACACACACATGTGTGTGTAACTGATGAAATAGCAGACTCATATCGTATTTACCATAGACAGATTACGGGGAATATTTGGCCTTACTGGGACTACCTGCCCTAGATTTAGTGAATAAGGTTTACATATTAAAATATTAGATTTGAATTGTTGCGAGTCAATGGAAGCCGTTTCGGGAAAGAAAGATTAGGTAAGACAGTTAATATTAAATTAGGTATCCATGGTGAATCAATAGAAATGGAGAAAATCTTACAAACAAAATAAATTTTTGGTAATATTCTTTAAGAGTACAATATATAGTTTATGGTTTTAATTAAAACATTTGTATTACTAACCTGAAATCTCAAAATCAACTTGGTCCCATGAAGACCAACTGAGGCGGGCTTCATCATCACTGTCAATCCCACTGCTAAAGGAAGCGTTGTTTGGGGGTGTCACGAATCCGGCATGCTTGGCTTCAAGAGAATTTTAAAACCGAAGTTCAAAACATTTAAGAGGAAAAAAAAATAACACAATTTTCTCGAGTTTAGAAGCTACAATGCCAACATTTTTAAATATCAGTTTTAAAAATCGCTGTTACAAATTGTTTCTGACATAGGCCAATTAGACCCCAGTACTTGACTAGTACTTTATTTTATATTTAGTCTTCTTCCAAAGTGTTTTGTTTTATAAGCAGCAAGAGTAGAGTATAGAGTGCTTCAGCAGAACAGATTTGGTAATGATGTCGGAGAATATGGTCTCAAATAGTACGCCAAATGTGAAGACACAGAATTTAACACTTCGGTGTTTTAAAAAAAAAAAAAACTTTGGCAGAGCAACTATCAAAAGGGCTTACATTCTGAGACACTTATTCTTTGAGTTTTATTTGTTTGGCAAATGACTGAGCTCAAGTGTTGAAACCGATACAGTTCCATCATGGAACAGTCATTTTAACCATTTAAGAACACAAAAAAAGTCTATTATATTCACTTCCGCTTATTTCTTAATAGTATTGTGAAGTGACAAAAAATGTTGTTGCACTTTTGCAACCTGGTCACTGACAATTCCAATGTATTTCAGTTGCAATGGATTGTGCCAGTGACCAGGTCACCTAAGCGCAACGAAACTGACACCTCGTAGTTCTATTAAGAAATAACCGGAAGTGAATCTAATAGTTTTTGGCCGTTTTCAAATGGCTAAAATAGCTTCCATGATGTAAGTGATAAAATATTTTGACATCTAAACAAATCTTGGAACAAAGCGAATAAAACCATTTTAGATTTGATGATCCCTCCTAGAGATAAAATAAAGATCAATAATTTTATTTACTAGCCAAAAGTGTGCTAAATCAAGATCATTCACAAGTCAGATTCAATGTTTCACGTTTCGGTGACTGATTTCCTGCCAGAGAATAACAGTTTCGGATTTGGTAGAATGCCATTTTTCTTTTACGAAGACCAAGCTATAATAGACCGAATTAACCTTCACATATTTTATCGACTCTACAAGAAGCCATTATCAGCTGAGATTAACCCCTTCAGTGATGACACTTTACCATGTTGAACAGTGAGTATAAGGGGTGGTTATAGGAATTTCAAGTACTGACACTGAATATTTAACATAGCAATGGGAATCAAAGTCTTCTCGGATATAAGGCTCACCAAGGAAACCATCCTTTATATATTGAGATCAAAAGCTAAATACAACAAACTATTTAGTACGGTGTTATATATATTATCTCTAATACACAAAGTATATCTTTCATTATGAAATAAAATCAAGTCATGGGGGGAATGGAATATTGTGATATTCTCACTTTCCCAGAGAACACTTGCTGCGTAAAAACCAAACGAATTCGCTTCCACTAAGAATTGAACGCTAATTAGATTTAGTTTCCTTTCAAATAGCTGCATTCCTAGTTTTGTCGTCAGTGAGCAAAAAGTGAACATTTATGAATGGCATTTTTATTGTGTCAAAATGACCAAGTAAATAGCCAATCCTTTGTAGCCCAAATATAAAGGGGCTACGTGAAAATCCATCTCGTCTTATTAACATCCCACAAAAAATTAGAATCATTGGGCAATTTCTAATCGAGAAACCATTTTACATGGCTTAACTGATTTATATTTAGATCTGACTGGATTCACAAACAAATTAACCTTCACATTTTATCTGTAACAAATACAGATTAACGATTTACATTTTCAGCCATCGAACAAATCAAATTCTTAAGTATCCTTTCAAGAAAAGATACTTTAAAAAAATTGAAAAGAGATTCTAATTTCTTAGCACGTCGCTAAGTTAAGCCTCAACTACTCAAGAAAGCAGAAATTTGTTCGCTAATAAGGATTGAAAATATGAATAATTCATTATTAGATTGTATTTCATAGCTTAAATAGATGATCCATCCATTCACTCTGACAATATCTGTTTGCAGTCAGAAGTACACTCGTCAGAACACATTAAACATTGTTTAGTTAAATAACTGTCGAAATAAGTTTATCAGATTTGATTATCGATCTCAAGAACCAAAATTAACCTTCCTAGTTGCAAATAACTGGAGTATAGCTAATATTGATTTGATAGACAGAAACGGGTCACTCAGAGGAAAAATAAAACTGAAATTGTTTAAAAATTCGTAGTTTACGTTGAAATATTTCTAATTCATTGAAGGTTTTACTATTTTCCTGTTTAACATCCTAATTAAAATAATTATGCGGTGAGGGAAAGCTTTATTAGTCAATGAATAATATTTTAATTATCCCGACAGGTACGGGAGGCAACTCCCGACATATTTCGGTCTTATAAGACCTCATCAAAGAATAGACTCCTCTCTATTTGCCAAAGTAATGATGAGAGAATCACTAAGTGAATATACACTAATGTACAGGAGTTGGCGTAAAAATACCCAGCGTATTTTAAAAGAGATGATTCAAATTACTCTGACATCTGCATGAAAAATAATTTAATATTAACATTTAATGTATGTGAACATTCAATTAATAAAAAATCCATATTGTTATTCACTTACCTGTTATTTCCTTCTTCCTTTCTCTGATAGATTTAGTGGGCAATGATAGGGGGCAATGAAACGGATCTTTGGCTATCTTTATTCTCATCCAAAACTTCAGAAGCTGAAAATAATTTACAATATAAATTACTGGTATTTAGTTTATCCCCCACCTCAGCCCGATCTATGAAGCATTTCTTCAACTATAATGGGAAGGAGAAGGACAGCATGTAATACAGTAGTAATGCCTCCATCGACGACCTTAATACCTAGTTGTTGTTTAGCCCCGGACCAGCTTTCAATGAGTAGTCCTATAATCAAAGGTATTCCAACCATCACAATGATTGTGCAATGTGTTTATTTTTTAACCCTTTCGGTACACAAAACTACGTACGGTACTACAAATGTTCAAATATGCGTGAAGAAAAAAAGGACATATATACCATCTTTTCCATGTAGGGGGGGGGGCATATTTCATATACAAACCGTTATTCACTTATTGACTACCGGAACTCAATTGGGCGCAGAATCGCTTATTGACGACTCCCGTACCGAAAGGATTAAATAAAGTCAATAGTGTGATTCGAGAGATTTCGTTGCTATTTCTAGCAGCTCTAGTGACCACATGTAGGTCACCTCATGGCCCGTCATGTCTAAGCTACGGGCGTGTCGTAAAAATGTGTATAATAATTGGTTTAATTTAGAATTTTGGTTGGATTGGAAAGAATTTTCTTCATTTACAGATGCTACTGATATAAAGGATCAATTCTATCGGATGATTCAGAAGACCCTTTAGCATTCAAATGATAAATAGAATTAACACCGAAACAAGAAATAAATCGGAACCTTCCTAGCCATATCATTCGCAAAACTTCCAAGCAATTTAAAACTACAGGCTCAGTTGAAGACCTGCTTAAGCCTGGAAGGCCAAACAGTCTCAGTAAAACAGCCATCTGTTACCATTCAGTTTAAGAAAATACAGTTCGATATGGAAGTCTTCAAAGGTGCTCTATCTCCTACAGCTCTATTCAAAGGTGTCTAAAAATCTATGTAAAAACAAAATTGTAACAAAATAAAATAACATTTTATATATCATTTAAATACTAAAGGGACTTGAATCATACTGTAAGACATTTACATGTGAAGAATATTGTGTTGATGTGCAAAGACCGGAAGCATTTGTTAACGACCGGTAAAAACCCGACATTTTTTTTTTGCAGATCAACTCCCAAAAGTTTGAAATTTATAATTACCTTCCTTAGAATTTTCCAAAATTTTGGAGATATAGATTCTCAGGTCGTCTTCAATTTTGGGGTTAAATTCTAAAGCGAAAAAAAACAAAAAAACAACAGATTCCAGTATTTCATATCTAAAGCTCCCAATTCTTTAAAATCGCAACTTAAAACCAGGGATGACAAATTTAGGAGGCTTCCCTATCTTGTCACCAAAGTGAATCAAATAATCAAATAAAGCGAGAGCGAACATTTACTCCAAATATGTCAGAACAATTACAAATCTTTCTAAGTACAGTTGACCGTTCAGTTTCCAGACTTTTCACTCATTTTTCCTACGGCTTCTGTGGACAGCGTATAGAAGGGCCAAGAAGCATTGTCTAACCACCTTGACACTCATCTGCCGACTATGAACACAATGGAAGTTGTCTG